>VZRR01009627.1:84507-179727 GCA_013398015.1 Oreocharis arfaki | reverse complement strand
TTTTTTTTTTTTTTTTTTTTTTTTTGATGCCGAGGCACTGGCTGTGATGATGTCTAACAATCCAGTGCTCCCGCCAAGCTCCAGCACCCTCCTGCTCCCGCCGGGCTGCCCTTCCTTGCCGCGTTCCCCGGCCAGGGTGATGCCACCTGCATACCCCGCTGGCCCCAGGGACCGCCCTGCCGCCCTGTGCCTCACACACACACAGATTCTCTGGGCTCCAGCAAAGCTGTAGGACACCGTCGGGATGCTGGGGACAGTGCTGGTCCATGCCCCCGTCCTACCCTCTGCAGCGACAGTGACAAGTGCCCGCAGCCACCCCCAGCGCGCTACCCGGCTCGTTAAGTTCGCCGCCGGAGGGCTCCTAATCAGTGATGGCCAAAACCCACGGCTCAGAACAGCACAATGGCCCGTGCACGGCTCTAAATCCAGTGACACAGCACACGCAGGCACCAGCCCAGGGCCACAGCACACATCGTTTATCTGCTCCCCTGCTCGGCACCTCGCTCACCTGCAACAGCACAGCCGCGGAGACTCGCCAAGCACCAGAGGCAAAAGGGGGAGAGCTGCCGACTAATACCATGCTGCTGCCGACATAGAGCCTGTCTGCCCCCGCCTTCCTTGCAGTGGAAATACTTTTGGTCGATAAAAACCCCTCCAGTTTGTGTCATGTCTCAAAATCTTTTGAGTTTTGGCACGTTCCGAGCTAAGCTGCTGAGAGGTTCCTGCGAAGGTGTCGGGGCAGCTGCGATGGGTGTCAGCCCTGCAGCTGGAGGGCTGGGTAAGCCCTGCTCTGGGCTTGGGTGTGACATACATGTTGATGACTGTAAAGTATCACCCCAGGATCTTGTGTCAACAATTTTCCTAGTTTTTCTCTCTTTTTTTTTAACCAACCTGCCAGGTGTTGCTGCAGTTCATGACCCGAGATCCATTTTTTTTCTTCGTTCTGACTTTAGGCTTTCAATATGATTTACAAAAATTGCTCATAATAAGGCTCATTCAGCAGCTGGATAATGGTTGTCGGGAGTTAAGAGACACTGTGGCATGTTTAGCACAGAAGCATATTGAGTATCTGGGTCCCAAAGCTCCGTGGGTTTTAGGTAATTTCTATTAAGGGTAGGATGTGCAAAGGTACCTACGGGGTACCAAAAGAGCATTCTAGTAAAGGATATGAGGGTTGCAAGACGGAGGAGGGACAGTAAATGGCCTCAGCAGTGAATTCACAACTGTAAATCCTGATTAAAAGAGTTTGAGGTCTGGGAAAGGCTGTGTTAACCCTTTCCTAAATACTTGAACGACTGGCTCTTTCCCTGCCACATCCCCTTCGGGCAGCTGTGACCTGCCTGCTGGACACTGAACAGGGCCAGGGAGGGATGGTGACAAAGCAGCTCCCCCCTCCCTTGGAAACGTCTTTGGTGCTACCTTCACACCCAGAGTGTGAGTGCTTGGAGCACGGTCATTGCAAAGCCACCCCCGAGGGTGAGGGGCTCCCTTGAGCAGGAGAGGAGGTCCATTGTTGGCAGTGGGCCTCCTTCCTCACCATCAGCTTGTTCTGGAGCAGGACCTGCCCTTTTGCACCCTGTTTCTTCCTGGTATCACCTCCACCACCCCTGCTCATTTTGGGTTTTTTTTGTTTTTATTTTAGTGAGTTTTTAGAGCAGGAAGAAGTGATTATTTTGGGGCTAATTTGGGGTTTGGGTTTGCCCTTCTTTCTACCAGGCTGGCTCCATATAAGCCAGGGCAAAGTCTGTGGGCTAATTGACTTTATTTATTGCCTCTTTCAAGTCTTTACATCACACAGGGGTTATTCACTGTTGCTGCTGCTTTGCTGATTTGTTTGGGGCAGGAGCTTTGTTTTCCTTTTTGCCTTTCTCTCAAGGGCCTCTGTAATTCTCACCTCAGGCACTAATTATGGCTCAGCAGTGCTTTTGGGCCCTGTCCGAGTTTGGGAATTGCACAGCCTTGGGAAGGGGGAGGCTGAGCAGGAGGCAGCCTCTGCAGGAGGTGATGCCGCGGGGAGGGGGCCGGAGGCACCGCAGGGATGAGCTCTGGGGTTTCATAACCGGAGCTGTTGGGAGGTTTGCTGTCGTAAAGGTCTCCCCGCTGAAGCTGAGCTGCATAAACTGCTGGATAATCTGTGTTAGAGGCTTTTCCTCCCCGGCAGGGGAGCTGCTGGATGCCAGCCACATGAGTGTTTCATACTTGCAAACCTCTACTTTGCTTCCCAAATTCAGCCGCTCTAAATTCTGCCAATTTTGCAAACAAGAAATTAGTGAGGTTTTTTTGCTTTTTTTTTTTTTACTAGCAACATCCTCTTGGGGTTTTGGGGCTTTTTTAATTGCCAGAAAGTGCAAAAAATGTTTTATTTCTCTTGAAAAAAGAAAAAAAAATGCTTTTTAAATTATTATTTGTTTGTTTTGGTGGAGTTTTTCCTTTGTTTCCCCTGAAGTGGGGGATTTCCATTGCAGCTGTGCCCTGAGTTATTTTCCTTTCCAGAGGGCAGAGGCTGGATGGAGTTACCTTCCCAGAAGGTTTTCTGAGGTTCAGGGCACCCAACTCAGCTACACTACTGCGGAAATATCACTGGAGACCTTCTCAAAGCATCACTTGGCAGAGAGAAATGCTCTCACATCAGCTGTTTTCCCTTTCATCTTCCACCGCGGCGCCTCTTCAGAAAATCAGGGTAATTAACACAGCCCTGTCTTGTCCTGCCTAACGCTTTGCACAGTGCTCTGAGCCTTCTGCCTGATTCCTGGTTAGAGGAGAAGGAGGGGAAAGAAGGAAGCAAGGAAGACCGAAGGCAGAGTAATGCTGTGCAAAAGACCTGAGACTGCATCGGGGCTCCCCACCACAAGCCCACAGCGAGGCACAGCCCCATGTGCACAGGGCCTGGCTGCAGGGATGCTCGGGATCCATCTGTCTTGGAAGACAAGACTCCTGAGAGTCAAGGGATGGGATTAAGAAGTCAGACAGGCTGCTGTCCACCGGGTAAGATTAGTCTCTGCTAAAGCGTTTCCTAATCCTGGGCGCAATTGAGATAATCTAAGCACAGATTAACCAGGTCCTGTTGGAGTTAAACTCCCTGCTTCCCGTTTATTTTTGGCAGGAAGAGACTGCTACTGCTCGGGTGCCTCACCAGACCTTTGCACACTGGCACCAGTCAGGACAATGGGACACAGAAGCTCAGTGCAGCAGATTTGCCTTGCGACAGAGACCCCAAATCCTAGAGTTCTATCACAAGCTTTGTGATATGGGGTGGCATTTTGTTCCTCAGGCCCCATGTCTCAGATTTCTCTGATTGCATAATAAACTGTCTTTTCACTTCCAGAAAAAAAAAAAATCAACGAGAATACACCACCACCACCATAAAAAATGTTGGCCCTTAAAATTCAAGGAAAATATTGTCAATGTAAAACTGTCTTCAAGAAAGCACTTCCCTAGGGCTTTTCTGTGGGGCAAATCAGTGACTAGCTCAGGAATTATCTCCATCAGGTTTCCATACAGCAATATTTGAAAAACTACAGGGTTTAGGGAGAAAAAAATACTTCATTTCTCGAGTCTCCTTTTTGCTTTCTCAGCTGAAGGCTTGTGTGTGGCTGGGGCTGGACACGAGAGCTGAAGGACATTCTGGTTTTGGGATCTCCCTGCTGCAGCATCTGGATTTCTCTCAGTGACACTATCAGCAAAGGCCCATCAGGTTTTTAAAGCTTTGAGAGTGTTCCTATCATTCTTAGATATTACAAAAACTGTTTTTTCCAAATAAAATAAATCCTTTGCCAAAATTTCTTAGTCTGCCTTTAAGTAAGAAAGAAAAAGAAAAGCATAGGAAATGTTAAAAGTTTAAACTGGGTTTCCCAGACCCTGAAAGTCTCTCTTCTTTTTTTTTTTTTTTTTTTTTTTTTTTTTTAAAAAAAAAAATTTTTTTTTTATTCTTCAAAATTTTTTTTGTTTTTTTTAGATGAAACATCTAATTTTCAGTCTCTCAAACTTTTCTGGATCATTTTAAGGTAGCAAGAGCACTGTGGCAATGACTCACATTACGGCAATTCAATACCTGATACAGGATACTTTGCATTTTGGCCAAAATGTATCTTTCTCACAGGCACACGTTTGTCCGTGTCTCGGCACAGAAATCACACACTGTGAGAAAACGTTGGGTGTGGGATTCTCTTGGAGCTGGCAGCTCCAGTGTGCTGTGCCAGGGGACATAGGGAGCTGCTGGCACCCATGGCTGGGGTGGCATTGAGTGCCTGGAGCACTGCTTGGATGCATCAGCTCTGAGAGGGGATCCTCTGGGAGATGTGGAGTAGCTCAGGCCTCTCTTTGGAGGAGGTCTCTGCCTGGGGAGGCCAGTGGCAGGCAGGAGCGGGTACTGACCACTCCCAGAGGGGTGTCCACGTACCTCACATCTAACCTGACAAGAGCCCTGTTCTCCTCACTTCTTTCCTGCTGCTGGCAACCTTCCAGACCTGTTTTATTGCTTCTGTCTTCATTTCTCATGGTAGCAAGCTGGCTGAGTGAGCAGGCACCTCACTGAGCCGTGTCACTACGCTGCATCCCAGAAACTTCTGCGTAGGTTTTAAAAATAGGGACAGGTTAAAGCGATTGATTTATTTTTCCCTACAAAGGCCACCACACCACTAGACTGCGAGATGATTGATCAACTGACCTTTATTCCCATTTACTGCCCTTCCCAGAAGCGTGTCGTATCCGTGTGCTGCAGACACCTCTGATAGGATCAAACAGCTGCGTGACACAGGCAGCCCAAACGCTGCACACCTCAAAATTTGCAGTGCCTTTAAGCAGCCCCCTTGAGCACAGGGCTGGGATCAGACACGCAGTCACCACAGTCCGGTGCAGCCGTGGCACCTCCCGTGTGCCAGCCCCCCTCCTGAGCATCCCCAACACGGAGCTGCCGCTCCCACGGCAGCTGCAGGCAGGAGCCAGGATTGCTGTCGTCCCAGCCATCCCGCTTCCTTTAGGTGCACAATTCCCTCCTCCAATATCTGGTGGGATGAAGCAGAGGGCATCCAATCCCAGGGAAAAAAAACGAGTTTCCCAGGCAGCGGCGCCTTTCCGCCCTTGGGGAGCGCAGCGCCGTGGAGCGTGCTTATTAAGCAGACAGTCCTGAAGGACACTTTAAAATAAATTAAGAGGGCTGTTCCACTCCTGCAGCTGATTACAGGCATGCCTGTTTTGTTGCTTGTTGTTTGGTTTTGGTTTTTTTTCCCCAGAGAGTGGAAAAGAATGCTTGGAAAAAACTCTCTAATTTTCCCTTTTTGCCAGAGCAGGCCTCTGTGTAATAACAAAACCACAGCGCTCGCCACTCGCTGCTCTCTTTGGGACACCCAGGCTAAGCGAAAGCACATAAATCTGCTGGAGGCCTAGGGCCAGCACACAGCTGTCCTGACATGCTATCCACCCCCCGCCTCCCCGCCGCGGCTTTAGCATCCGAAACGCAGGAGACATGCAGATCTGGAGGTAAGCCCTGGTGGGAAGGAGTCCTGCAGGTCACCAGCTAAGCATTTCAGCCCAGAGCAGATCTCTCGTAAGCCACTTTTTGGAGATAAGCTTATCTAGACCCGACAGCTGAATTTAACCCTGAACTCTTGATCTTGATTTTTAGCCTCTGCAAGCCAATAGGTTTCCTTGAAATTATACACACCAGATTTCAGCTCGGCCGCTACAATGGCTCCACCGCTCCCTTGAAAGTGGCCTGCACGGCTGTGCATGACAGCACCATCCAGTAATGCCCTTGGTTTCACAGCCAGCCCTGTGAGTTAGACAGGCCCCCGGCCGGGCAAAGCCTTCGATTAATGACAGTGGGGCTCCAGCAGGAGAGGAGCCGGGATTTTACACTCCCAGTGATAACACATTTGAAGGTAATATTGCACAGGAGTGGATTATCACCCCGGCACTTTGCGGCGTGGGTTTTCGGAAATTTGTTTTCAGTGCATAGAAGCAGCTAGAAACGCTCTCTCTCGCTGCATGAAAAATGCACTTGGTAATGGTCTTTCTATTGCCGGACAAGCCGCCTGCGCTGAGGCTGTCAGCACCATGACAGACTAGCCAGGAAGGGGCTCGCTAATCAGTTTTCCCAGCATCAAACCAGCATCTGCTCTACGCGATCAAGGAAATTGAGGAATCTCAATGTTTTTGCAATATTGCTTAGTTGGCCATGAAATATGGGTGGTTCCGAGAGGAACGGCTTGCTTCTCCCTCACGAAGATAAAGCAACTTTATCTAACGATGAAGCATTGCCGCACAAGGAAGCCAGCTAATAGCGGCGCTCTGATGAGAGCGGACACACGGCAGCACCCCGGCAGGAGAGGAGGGGAGGGGAGGGGAGGGAGGCGTAAACAGCTCTGCAACTAAGACATTATTAATATGCTTGAACTACAGAGGGCAGAAGGGATTTCTCTTCTCCTCTTTCACTCCAAAAGCCACATTCTGAAAATGTCCGGGTTCCCACGTTAAGCCAAGAAATTAAATTCTTAGAAATTTAACCGCGTGTTTTCTAGCTTGATTTTAATTCGCTAGCACATAAGACCAGTCTTCCTAGGCAAGGTGGCTGTCTAGAATCTGGCTGAGGAAGCCACTCTCCTGGACAAGAGGTGGATAAACAGTATTTAAACAGAGCCAAAGTCCCACTTTCAGAAGTTATTTGGGGCTCTACTTGCCCACATCACTACTGACACTAGAGCCTGAGCTCTGCAGGCTCTCTGCCACTTCTGAAAATGTACCTTCTTCATGTGCCTAAAGAGGTCTTTTAGCTCTCCCCTGTTTAAATCTCTGACGTTTGCCAGAGAACACAAAGCTCGCGGGGTCAGTGTGAAGTGGCACGGCTTTGTGGGGATTCACAGAGACCAAAGGGCTCACAGCAGGTGAGGGCCAGGCCCTTCTGCCTCGAGGCGGGGCAGATATTCCCACTCCCATGCACGTCCCCAGCCCGCCTCCGCAAGGGCAGCGCCCAGTTCACACACAGCTTTTCCTGGCCCAAGTGCTTTCTCAGTTTTCCTTTGGCAAGACAGCTGTGGTAGCAAAAAGAGAGGAATTCGCTTCCTTCCTGCCCTCCCTCCCCAGCATTTTTCCTAAGGGTAAAAAACAATAATCCCAGAGCCTGCCTATGCCTCCACTTGCTCCACATCCAGCCCGGTGCTGGGGGAGTCACTGCCCTGCAGTGCTGGGGCTGGAGGTAGGGAGAGTGCTCCCAAGGCTGGCACTGCCAAGTGCAGCACTTGGGTGGCTCAGAAGGGCAGGGACAGGCCGGTTTTTGTGGCCTTTGTGAGATTTTCAGACCAACTGCAGGCCTTTCAGTTGAGATCCACGGCAGAAAGCGCAAACCTGCTCCCGGGCCCGAAGTGCGTAAGCCCTTTTTATGTAACAGCCCTGTGAAATAGGCGGCAGCCGGGGATTTATGCTGTCTTTGAAGTAAATTGCATCCCGGTGCACTATAGCATGAAAGTTAAGATTTACCATTCCCGGGACACTGAAGACCCCGGTGGAAACCAGGGAATAAATAGCGCGGCGCTCTCCTCACTGCCTTCTGCTGCGCGACTGGGCTCCGCAGACCTTCCTCCTCTCTCCGCCCCTGCTTCCACTTGCATTGTGTCGGGGAAGCAAATTGGTCACATCTGCATCCGGCCAGGGAGGAACAAATGTGCTGGCTAGGCAGCAAGGCGCTTTCTGAGCGGGGACACCTCAAAGTAAAATGAAAGGCTGGCCATCAAAGGTAGAAAACAGACCGGCGGATGAAAGGGATTCTTTGCTTAGCTTTGGTAGGGCTTCTAGGTATTAATAAAATAATAAAATTTAAAAAAAAAGAAGGCAGAAGAAAACTGGGGCATCCAGAGCAGCACGTTTTTCTCCCCTCCCCTTTTCCTTTACTCATCCCTCTGTCATCAGCGGAGGGGAGGGATCGGCGTCCCCCCATGCTGCGGCAAGGACCGTTTATCTTCACTCCTCAGGACGCTGCCATTAGCAGGGCTTCAATGTGTTGTGATGCTTCATCATTAGCTGGAGGTGCTTGATCTGGCTGGAGAATAAATGAGCCGTTCCCCCCAAAGAAACCCTCACGTTTCGTAGCCAGCTGAGCAAATATTTTGAAATATTCCAGCTCTGCAATTTCAGCGGTCAGATAAAACAAAGGGGGATCTGATACAAAAGAGCTGAATTCTTCCGTTTGCTCTCCAGCAACCCCACCAAAGTTGGTCGTGGTAATGGGGAACTGTGGCCTGCACAGCAGGGAAGCACATGCCTAAGTCCCATGGAAAATCCCTGTGGTCTTTACAGTTAATCATGTCCAGTTAATCATGTCCAGAGCTGGACGAGTGCTCAACTGATGCGCTGAATCATGACATACAGGCAATTACCCTAAGTCAGAGCAGTATCTTCCAGTCCCAAAAGGCTCCATTACGCTTCACCAGTTCCTGAAGGGAAGGCAAAAACCCCAAGAGGCAGGACAGCAGAGGAGGGAGGAAGAAACAGCCAGGTGTTCCTCTGCTGCCTCCCCAGCACTTTTCTAACCTCATGAAAAGTTCTGGCAGCTCTTTAAATCCAGGCCGTGGAGATTTACAGCTCCAGACCCTCTGGGCAGCTTGCTGCGTTTACTCTGGGTTCCTCCCAGCTGGCTGGCTCAAACCCCACAGACAAGGTTTCACAGACAAGTTTCAAGGTTTCAGAGGCTGAGACTTACGGGCCAGGCAGTGTTTGGCCTCCTCCTTCTCTCTGACTATAAATTTGCGTCTTCTCCTCTCCTGAGCATCCTGGTGCCCTTCTCAGGCGCTCCTCTGAAGCAAAGCCCTCTTGCCACCCTTTCATCACCTGGGCCCAGTGTGGCAGTGAGATCCTGTCCCATACACACTGGTGGGTATCCAGAAGTTGCTGCCTGCTGGGAATAGCCACACCCTTGCCCTGTGTCGCTGCCAGCAGCTGGGACAGCCACTGGGACTTTGGGTCCCAGGGTATCCCAGCTTCTGCTCACCCAGCATCCGTGAGGATAGGGCCCTTGGGGAAGGATGCCTGTTAGCTGCAGCATCTCTGCTGCTGGTCAGGCCCCCGTGGGAAAGCTGGGTTTGTCTGCCCAGGAACGGCAGCGCTTCCATTGCCTCGGGGCGTTTAACTCAGCAGGATCTCTTGCTACGCTGCTCTGTGTTTGGAAGCATTTCCCAGCCCATTGCTTGCTAGGAAAAGTAAAATACCCCAAAATAGGAGGCTTTGTGGGGAGAAGACACAATGCTGAGGTGGGTGGATCGATGTCCGGGCAAAGGAAAAGGCGAGCCCTTCCCGTGCTGGTTACACTGTCTCTAAAACAGGTGTTCCTCTCCCGGGAACAGCTTTCGCATTCATTTACAGGACTAGAATATCATCACACATTCAGATACAATCGAAGCCCTATTTTTCATGTGTGCACAGGGGAAAAGGAAAGGCAGAAGGAGGGCCTGCGTATTCTTTTTTAGGAGCCAAAGACTAATGTGCCCAGCAAAGCAAAATGAACCCAAATACCATGATTATGCAGAAAAAATATCTGCCAGAGAATGTCATTTCACCAGCGACATCCTGCAGTTTTCCGCCAGCGAGAGTTCGAGAGGTGGCGTAGTAACAGAGTACATCGGGGCAGGCATTTGACTGGAAGCATTAAATACCTCGGAAAGGTGAATGGCCAAGGTCTTCCCGGTAATTAAAATGTGTGCAGTCTTCATAGACCAAGGAAGGGATAGAGCTATTGTTTAAACAGGTAATTAGAGCTGTATTTTAAGCAAACTCGAGGCTGTAACGAGCTCCCTCAGACGGGGAGAGCAGCGCTCCTGCTCCTGGTTCCAGCATAAGTAACTATTGCCCCCCAACCTGCTGCCGGGGACAGCCACAGTGTTCCCAGCCCCACTCCCTGGTGACTGTGTCTGGTTGGGAAAAAAAAGTCCTATTTGATTTCACATTTTTCACTCCCTGTCTGCTTCCTTTTGCGTTCAGGTTCAAGAGAATTGGCTGAGCCACTTTTTTTTTATTAGAGAGGCAGCAGGGAAAAAAAAATGGGACCCAGTCAAGCCCCAAGGGAAGGGAGGAAATAGCATGAGCCAGCGCTCCATTCTCTCACAGAGGCACACACACACACTCACACAGACACTCTCCCCATCCACACAGGAACAGAGGGCAGACATCTGGCGGAGCTGGCGTACAGGCAAAATCAGCCACCCCCACCCCACAACCCAACTCCATGAGACTATAAAGTCTCTTCACCGGCCAAATGTGGAGGAGTCCCAGAGATGTGCCATAATCTCTTTTTGAACAGCTAAGGACGCACATTCTTCTGCTGGGGGGTCCGCACTGGAACGATGCAGGGAGCGACCCAAAACCTCCTCCGTGCTAAGAATGGGGCCAGGAAGCCGCGCTCCCTCCGCCCTGCCTCCTGCAAAGGACTAATCCCTGCCTCACCTCCCTCTGGCTGCTGGCTCCTGATCCGGTTTCCACACTGGCTGGGGGGGAATTACTGGCTTCAGATTAAACCCCTTGTACGCAAAGCTGGAGGCAACAATCGGAGCTGGGGAAAGGCAAGGAGGCGCCTTTGCACCATCACCACAACCTTCCATGAAAGATATATAAGGGCTAGACATCAGCCACGAGGAAATGAGCGTTCAAAGAACGGTGCTGGGCTGCTTGGCTTTGCAGCTCACATTATCTGGGTTGCTCTGACAGGTCAAAAAAAAAGCCTAAATCAAAACATTTCAAGCTGCAAAGGGCTTTGGGCACAGCAAGGTGAGGGCACACTGCTCTGACACAGCGCAGGGTGAGGAAAAAGCCCCTGGAAGGCAAAAAGAGCAGGTCACGTCTGGGAACAGCCCATGAAGGTGTACTGGCCATAGCCACTGTCTTACACCCTGGTTTGTCTGCAGCCCGGTTTCTGAACGCTGCATACTCTTCCTGGGTTTTGTATGGGAAACCCATGCAGAATTTTTGCTCTGTATTTTGGTCCAGAGTATTGCTCCTGAGGAAAAGACTGATATGAAGGAGCGTGGAAAGCCCAGCCTGTTTTGAACCTGGCATTTCTTTGGGAGTAGAGCTGGGAGACAAGGCACAACACGACGAAGGACATCCTTACCCCTTAAACAGGTCACCACACTCAGAGTCACCTGTTTGACAGTCAAGGAGGGCTTTGGCCAGTTCCCTGACTTAAATTTGCTTGCTTACATTTTTTCATAAATGCCAAGGTAACTTACAATAGTGACAATACCTGCAATGTGCAGGAATCTTTCTCTTTTCCACTTGAAAGTGTGGGAAAGAGGATGAGAGAGAGTGTCATTGCTGGTTTTGATTGCCCACACAGTGCTGCATGAGCTACAAAGATAATCTCTATATCTTGTGAGTCTTGGGATATCAGGAGGTTTTGTTGCAGCCCCAGTTCTCAGGGTCCTGATAATGTGAAACTTGCTGCTTCTTGGTTTCTCTAGCCTTACTTCCTGCAAGAAAGCTGTTAAAATTTTAATGAGAGAAGGAAAGCAGGGGGGAATACTCATCCGCATGGTCCTTTAAGAATAATTAAGGTCAGATTTACTGTCCTCCATGTCTGGAAGGGCTCAGCACTGCTCCCCAGCCAGGGCTGTCCTTCAGGGTGCTGGCAGGACCCACGACATTAGAGTCCACAGCGCCCTGGCTGTTTCCATTACAAGGAGCAGGAGAGGGTGCAAGGTTAGCCCAGGTCTGGAGGAAATTTTCCCTCCTGACTGCTTGACTAAAACATCCCTTCAGGAGCTGTCTTGTAGCTGTCGGTGAGTCTGCAGCCTGTCTGCGGCTGTCGGGGGTCTCACTCCGAGCCCAGGGTAGCCGCGGGCTGAGGACATGGGCGGACGGGAGATGAGTTTCATCCGGCTGGGTTACATCACACGAGCATCTCGCAGCTCTGCCCCAGCACGGCCGGGCAAACCCCGGGCTTTTCCCAGGAGAGGGGCCAGCCTTGGCAGCACGGAGCAAAACAGCTCCATCCCCTGACCTCCACCATGGTCTGACTTTTAAACAGCTCCGAGCACAGCCGCCCCGGTGACTCACACTGCGAAACTGGGGGTTTACTTTTTTCTTTTTTTATTTTTAAGTAGGAGCGCGGCTCCATCAGTCAATTACTTGAAGAGCCGCTCTAATTTGGCACCCAATTGTTTCCCCAGCTGCCGCTGCGTCTGATCTCCGCTGTGGGCGGCAGAAACAGGNGGAGGAGGAGAAGGAGGAGGCAGCAGCAGTGGCGGCAGGGAGGGCCACGCTGCCTGGCTGAACAGCCCCGCGCCCGCAGAACAGCAGAGCTAAAAATGCAGGCATTAAAAATATCTCAGGGTCACAGGTGACTGCTGGATAATAAAAATTACTTCGGGAGGCGGCAGTGGGAGGGACAGATCCTGGCGGCAGGGGAACAGCCCGCCAAGGCTGGCCCGGCCACAGCGACTCGCTGCGAGCCACGGCCACAGCCGCCGCTGCTCAGTAATGAATGTGATGTGACATTTATGGCTTTTTCCACTGTGGATTTTAAATCGCTTCACAAAGGTTGCTTAATAGCACTGTCCTCTTCTTCTCCTATCTCTCCCCTCGTCCTATATAATATAAAAAATAAGTGACTTGCCTCCCATCACGTGAGAATTCAGCGGCTGAGCCAGCAGCAGAGCACAACTACCCGACCTACGTCTCCCGCCCTTTAGCCCCTACAAGCACTCCCTTTTTTCCAAGAAATCCAAGAATAGGATCTGTACCGCGGCAGCTGTTTTTAAGTCAGAGAGGTTTTTTTCCTGAAGAAGAGGAAGCTTGCTTTCAGCGAGGAGCCTTGATTAAAACCGCACAGCCTCCCAGGCACTGCAAGGGGCTGCGGCTGCTGCGGTGAGGGAAGCGGGTGCGGTGCTCCCCACCCCAGGATGGAGGTACCCAGGAGCAAGAAGAGGTGTAGCTGCAGCCAAATACGTGTCCCCAGGCTGTAGCTTCTCTCTCGCTCTTTCAGCACGAGCATTTCCATATTCTGTGGCACGGGTGCACACGTGCATTCACACACACATGCGAACGCCTGCCTCAGCCTGCGCTGCTGCTATCGAACCGCTGTCCCAGCTGCACCCGCAGGCAGGCAGGCTCCCCGGGTATCCCGGCAGAGAGCACTCCCTGCCTGCACAGCCCCCCAGCTGGGCTCCTGCCCCTCTGTTTTACTCCCTGAGGCCTGTTCCAATTGAGACATAGCAGCAGCAGCAGCTCCAAGGGCAAAGAAGCACCATGCTCAGTTTGGAGAACAGCCCATCTGTGCTGTGTGCAGCACAAGAAGAAGTGCTTGTGGATGAAAAGGCTGCAGCAGGAAGGCAGAGGATGGATACAATATTCCCGCCCTTTTCTGGTTCAGTTCTTGGACTATGAAAGTTTTTTGACGTGACCTTACAGTGGGTAAACTGACTCATGGTACATGGCGCTGTTTTACTTGTTGGTGGGAAAATTAGGATTATTCAAGGTCCGCACAGGCACACGTGCACTCACACGAGCATGTACACACAAACACATCTGCACTGGTGCTGCCTGTAGCAACGCATCAGGCTCTCAAAAGTCATTCCTTCAAGTTTGCTCAACCAGGCAGGACCTTTTCTCTTTACTCTGTCAGGACACTGCTGAAACAGCCGGCATCCCCCAGACAGCAGACAAGCCATTGCACCCCAGTAACAGAGCTCTCCAGGAGCTCCAGGTGAACCTCCTGCAGTCCTGTATTGGGGCCACTGCTTCCGCAGCTGTGAGACCTGATATCCAGGACTTGCTTTGATGTGCTCTCAGCAGCTCCTGCTTGAAGGCACTTGTACTCACCATCAGCTGGCATCTCCTGAGGGCAGGTGGCTCCCTGCCAGAGGGGAGGAGACACAGACCCATGCCTCTGGGGCTGGGTCACTCTCCACCAGGCCAGGCGAGAGCGTCCCAGCCAGATGGAGCCAGGAGAAAGCACTACCAAGTTGTTGGCCAACTTAGGATGTGATGTTGGCTTCACAGGAAGCTACTTGGCTGCCTCTCCCTGAATCAAGATTCAGTGATGCCAGGAGACAGGCACAGCGGGGAAACTGAAAGCAAAAAATGGCAGAGTGGATGGCAACTCGACATTAATTCATTTTTACCATATGTCTGACTATTCATTACACTCCACCATTCTGTTCTACAAGGCTCCTGGGGGTCTTCCATGCCATTTTATGGCTAGCGGGGTTCCTCTCCGCTTGCGGCACAGCATCACCATGCGTGCCCTGGCTAATGGCTCACAAGGTCCTGTGGTGGGAGCAGCCCCAGCCCGTGCATAGGCAGCCCCTGGCATCAGTGTGCTCCGGCACTCAGCCCATCCCCAGCACACCACAGACCTGCCAGGTAACCTGGCACAGGGGCCTGTCCCCCAGGAGCACACACGGGCAGGTGACACCTGCTAGAAACACACTCTGGCACCCGCTGAGAGACCCGCGCTGGGAGGCGATGGGGTTTTTTACGGATTTGCAAATTATTCTGCATTTCTCTGTGGTCTCCCTCCACAGTGCGTTCCTGGCATGGGACCAAGGCCCGGCTCCAGCAGCAGGCGTGACTCATCCTGGCAGGCAGCAGCCCAGGAGGGGGAGGATCACCCAGGCTGGGAAGCCAACACCATGGCTTTGCTGTGCGAGCTCTGTCTGCAGTGGCAGCAGCAGCTGTTTCTCCTCGTAGGTGGGAAGGTTGGATTAGCGGCCCCCTTGCCTGGATCCAGCTGTCCAGCCTCCCGTGCACCGTCGTGGCCTCTCACCCTGGCTCCTGTCGCACGCACGAGAAGTAGCAGTGAGCTGCCTGCACGGCTGCCTGCACGGCTGCCTGCACTCTGCCTGCTGTGCCCCCTGCAATGAGCTCCTGCCCCCAGAATGAGCAAACCCCGGTCTTCTTCAGACTGAAAGACCCTGGACCAGCTCCTCATTACCCAGCCCCTCTGAAGGACTTCAAGGGGCAGCAGAAGGCATTCTGCACAGGGAGGTGCGGGGGTCTCTCTGGATGTCAATAAGGAAGGCACAACAGCAGGTAGCGTAATAATAGAATTGCTTTATTAATAACATAAAATAAGAAGAGGAATGTAAAGTAATTCTTATGCCCCTTCAGATGCAGGAACCCCATTTATGAGCTGCATTAGATGGCCTCCAGATGAATTGCAACAGCACAGACCATAGATCCCATCGTTGAGAGGTCAGGTCTCCCTTCTGTACTGTGGTGCCTTTAATCTCCTGTGACAAGCAAAATCATATATCTTTTTCTGACAGGTGGGGAGGTTCTCTCCTTAAGGATGTCCCCCAGAGCACAACACCAGCAGCAATAGGCATCTCAACATGTTCCCTCATATTGCTGTGCACGTGGGTCTGCAGCCTGCCCAGTATGGGGCCCTGTAGTGCAGACATGGTTTGTCCAGCATCACTAATTAATGTCTTCCACAAGGCCCCCAACAGGGAGAAAACCCTTATTTTTCTTTCTGTCAGACACATAGTTTTCCTCTTAAGTTTTTGAGCTTGCTACTGACCACAGACTGAGGTCCAATCAATGGAGCTGCTGTCATTGCTTCCCCTAAGGGGACGTGTAATTAAAATCATCAGTGTCACTCTGCCTAAAACATGGGGGCAAACTTCGCCTTCACAAACAGTTTTATTCCATCCCTTAAATCAGAGCATTAAAACCCTCTTACAGGAGGGCTTCAGGTCCCACATGTAGTACGGATGATCAAAATTTACTTCAACATGCTGTTTTTCTTGTAAGAGGTAGCAGGTGGATGTACTTGCAGAGGTCAAGCATGGGCTCGGCACAGCAGTGAACACAGGTACACACATTTCCTGGAGCACCCTGGGGATACTCAGGTTGTATCTGATGTGGATGACCATTCACTGACAACTTTATCAAGGCAATCAAGACGTCCTCTGTCTGCTTCCTTTGACTTCAGGGACAAAACACAGCTCCTCTCAGTCTGACACTCCTCGATCTCCAGGAAGAGCACCCAAGCAGCCGTGTGGGAAGAAGTCCTGGAGTCTGTATGGGGAGATCTGACTCCCAGTTGTTTGATTGTAAGATGTTCAAAGCCCAAAACATATGTGCTCAAGTTAGTAACTGATGCTCTTCGAGTTTGTCCATCCCTAAGGCCACTCAGTGACTCTCTCTTGGAAAACTTCTCATCTCCTGCTTCCCCTCTGCTGGTGTGCCTGCAATCCTTCATGGCCAGTTTTCCGAACAGTCGGTGTTTAGCTGCAGAGTGCTTTTATTTGAGACCCCCATTCTGTCCCAAACCAGGAACTGGGGCAGGATGGAGGGCAGAGAAATATTTAAATGCAGTATTGATGTCATGCTGTCACATACAGAGTTCTGCGGCATTAGGACAATCTCCAGAAAATGGGGAAAAGGCTGCAGATATTCCCTTTAGTTTACCTGCTCCACATACTTCCTTTATTTTACCGGGGAACACAGAGGCAGATTTCCCCTTGCGCTGTGTTTGATTTTTGTAATATCGCCTCCACGTAGGAGCAGGTTTTTCTGCTGCAGGAAAGGAAGTGTCCCTGTTGAATGTCTTTTGCATTCATGTCCCGTGCAGCTCCTTGTGGCTCCGTGCCTCCCGACAGCCGGCAACCCTCCCGGCAGCGTGCCAGCGGTGCGAACCAGCAACGCTTCCTGACGGAGCCAGGAAATCACCGCTGCGGCTGGCGGGGATGTGAGGCTGCCCGCAGCCAGCCAGGGCTCTCCCGCCCTTCCTGCCAGTGGGGTGGGAGCTGCTGATAATGCCCAAGGAGGGATTTACCGATCCAGCGCTCTGCTCTCCCTCTTCCAGGTCGCGAAGTGTTCACCAGCAGCCTGCAATCACGGCACGTTTATTAAATTTAATGAATGAGTTTCACCGAGAGGCGCTGTGAAAATTCCACATCTAAATCAGAATTTGCGTTCATATTGGCACATTTCCTGAGGAACCTGAAATCATTTGCGTTGCTTTATTGGCTGCCTGCTATAGCAAATTAACAACACGAATTAGCATGGAACAATCCCAAACTCAGTTTTGGGGAAGGCACCCCATTTTTGTCCCTGAGATTAGAAGATACGAAATCACATACACAGCATAATATGTATGACTCATATGATATACACATATATATGTGTGTGTGTGTGATGCACAAATACCGGATACAAACCTAAACAAAGATAAGAGCTTGCCAATATTAATCTGCTTCAAATGATTGTTCCAACTACTTGAGAAACAAACATGCATTCAGTGACCTTACAGAGCCTGTGTTTCTTCGGCTGACGTGACACAGAAAGGTCCCAAAAAAAAAATGATGACTGAATACTTACCAGAGAGATGCACAATGAAGGTGGGTTAGAGAGGTACACAGATGAACCCAAACAGCCACCAAGAATATAGGAAAGGACCACATCACTTGCTTCTTCTGATGGAGTAATGGTAGTAAGACCAATTAACAAATATCTGAGCAAGACTTTCATGAAAGATCTGCTCCCGAGGATGACTCCGGCTCCTGGAGGAGGCACTGGGGAGCAGCCCTGAAGTCAGCCTGTGCCAGCAAGAGGGAGACCTGCAGTGTCTGTGGGAGACCTTGCCAGTGGGAAGCTGAGCACCTGAGGGAGGGCCAGGAGAGTGAACACAGTGACCAGCGTGACACAGTGCTGGGACAGGCTCTGTGTTAAAAGCGCCTGTCAGTTCCTTGGAAATGACCGAGAACTGAAAGCATCAAAGAAATAAAGCTGTTGCCAGCTGGAGGAACAATAGGCAAGCCAGAGCTATCTTTAGCTCACGGGATTAAATTCAAATTGCAAATGCAAAGGCCTGGAAGAAAAGGCCTTCCCGCACTACTGAGCGCCAGCCTAAGTGCACAGCACAGCTCGGCACTGACGAGCATCCGCAGCCCCTTTGTCATCCCCTGTCATCACCTCACCCGAAGGAAGGGCAAAAGGAGAGCCAAAGAGGAGGGAGAGGCTGTCCCTGCCTGACTGCAATGCTCCCAAAGCACCAGATTTTTCCCTGGGAGGGATGCTCCTGGGAGGGTGCCATGCCTTGGCGGCTGCCCGGCAAACTTCGGCATCGGGAGCCATCCAGCTGCAGCCGCACAGACCTCAGCAGGAGCCAATTTCTCCTGCTTCTCATTCATGGAGGGTAGAGCAGGCAGCAGCTGGATGTACGAAGAGTCAGCACAGCCTCCTGAAAAATCATCAAGGGACTTGTAGTGGCTCCAGCGTGGCAGCATGGGGCCCATGCATAGGCAATGCTAGGTTTGATGAGAGATGGTAAAAACTGACCTGGTGTACCACTTTCCTCTGACACTCTCACTCTGTGTGGTAACCCCTGCCTTCCCATTCCATAGGCAGCGGCGCTGAATCCTTGGCCCACCAATTGCTCCTGAGAGTCCCCCACATCACAGCAGAGGAAAGCAAGTCCTCAGCAGCTGTGTTCAGGCTGTGGCCCTTCACCAGAAAACCTGTACAGACTGAAAATTGAAAAACAGCCCAGCACAGCTCTGTGGCGACCAGGACATAGAGGACTGTTGGGAACACATCCTCACTCCTGTCCCCTGAAAGGGAGTGCTGATGTACAAGCCAAAGCCAGATTTGGCTGGTTTAGCTTGCATTAAGGAGCACGATGTCTTGCCTTTAAGACCTTAGGATGTCCTAAAGCATTGTCTTGCTTTAAGATGTTAGCTCATGTGTGTTAGCTGAGGGGCTGACAGCTTACTTAGGTCTGACAGCACACATCAGGCTGGCTGACCACGAGGTACATCTGCACCATGCCCTCCAGACAGCTAAGCTCACTCTCAGCCAGCTCCCACTGCTGCCAGCTGCCAGCTCGGCTGATAACCCTGCCATGGAGCACAGGACACGGTCCCAGCAGAGCTCTGGCCACAGCTGCTACTCCGCTACCTGACTTGATTCATTTACAGCCATCCCCAGTGGCTGCAGAGGGCTAGGTAAGGCTGAATCTGCAGGACTGAGGGCAGCATAGCCAGCCCCCACTCGCAGAGAGACTCACACTCAACTAATCCACCTGCTGGGGCATCATGGCCCCAAATAAAAGGACTTTGAATCTCCCTCCAGCTATACCAAACTGGAAAAAAATCCAAGCTGTGAGTTAGGGATTGCAGGCACGCCAAAGAGAGAGCAGGGAAGGCTGTTGCCTGATAACTTGCTTAATGAATTGCAGGCTTCTGAGCTGGTCTGTTCAGCTAGGGAAATCCAACAAGCACCTCGCACCCGAGCGCTAGGAAATTGGTTTAATAGTTTCAGCGCCGTAATGAAACACCACTGGGGAGCAGAGGTCCCAGCTCTCACCTGCATGTGCAGTTTTCATGTTGTAAAAAAAGAACTTCTTTCTGATTCCACCAAGTGTTTCGAGGTGTTGTTATAGCCACAACATCGACTTTTAATGGCAGTGCAAATGACAGTGGCAGAAGATCAGGCGTGTACCCATCCAGCTACAGCTTTCTGCAAAACCTGCCAGCAGCGCAGAGATTTTTAACTCCGTGCTGCAGTCATCTGCGTTTTTATGTTTGTTATTTTGTTTTTAAGCAGCCGCTTAGTGGTATCTGGAGGGCATTTGCTACTCTAATACTCAGCGTGAAAGGAAGGGCTTGAACAAGCGGCTGAGCTCTTCTAGGAGAAGAGGGGAAAAAAAGGAATTGCTGTTGGCTGCTGCGGCACTGCAGCTGAGGGAGAAGGCAGTGAAAGCTGCACCTTCAGCCCGGCCCTGCTGGCCGAGGGAGGGCAGGGATGCAGGGAAAGCCCCTCTGAGCCAGGCAAGCTGCAGTTGTAACGCAGTCTCCGTCCCTGGACCACCAGGGCAGAGTTGCTGGCACACAGGGGGTTACAGTGAAGTTATAACTTTAGCTGTTAAAATTCATGAGGTGTAAAATACAAATTGCACGTGGTGGATGAGCTGCCTTTAAAGTTTATATGTTCCTCTCCCCCAGCCCACTCCAGTTCAAACCTCTGTGGGCAGGAGTTAATTACAGCTCACCAAAGTGGGAAGCGCAGCCCCGGTGGGGCGGCACATGTTAGGCAGGGGGTCAGCCAGGCCTGTCCAGACTCTGTTTAGGATGTTTGTCTACAGGAAGCTGGGGGAAACCCATGACTGGCACATGCATGAACAATCAGAGATCAGATTTAATCCTTTATTCTCACTTCTTCATCTTTTCAAACTTCTCAGTTTGAAAGACATGAAGCTCTGCCTTTGAAGTTTTAGGGGTTTTTTTTTTTTATTATTCCAACAGCTCAATTTATGTAATTTTCCTGTTAAAAAAAAAATAGAGCAAAACACTTTTTAATAGTTTCCACAACACTAAAGCTTTTACATGTTTGGGTTTTTTTACATCAAACTCCAATCTCATTTTTTATGTGCTCCATACAATTTGACACACATACACGTTCCAGAACCAAGCTTTTTTGCATTTTTGCTCAAACTGTTCCCTCGTCCTCAGTACCACTACTTTCACCATCCAAAGTAGAGGCAGGTAGACACAAGCATTTGGGAGAACCAAACTCGCCTGTAAGGGTTTCTCCATGTTCTGAATGACCCTATGTATTCTCACCCAGAATTCAGTCCCCGAGGGAATTTTACTCACATAATTCCTTCCCCACCCGAGAAAGACTTAGGGATCAGAGATGAAGTAGACAAAAAAATATGTAAAAATCCAGAGCACAGAGAACGAGCATCAGCTTATGCATAGCTGGCTGAATTGAACACAAACAATGATTGAGAATAGGATGGGCTGGAACAGGAAATTTAAATATTTATCCTAAATGCTCTTTCTTTGCATTTCTTGAAATAAATTACTCCCAGCAATTGCAGGCAGAGATTGTTGATTAATTCCAGCAAAAGGAGAGAGACGGGAAAAATTACTGTACTTCATCTATTTCGGAGTTTCAGACGGTCTTTTCATATTTCTTTGTAGTCTTTGTGATTGGGCTTTTTGACTCCAGGGTGATTTGCGGGCGGTTTGCAGAGGAGTTCACTGCTCACGTCATCTGTATAGATTAGATCATGAAGCACTGTCACAAATACGAGAAGGAAGTGCTTTCCATACAGCAGGGTGGAAACACGGGCTGTAACCTGGCCAGAGGACAGCAGGGTGAGCAGCACAGATGTCCTGAAGACGGTCTGCTGAGAATAACCCACGCTGGGGCCACTTGCACCCCAACCCCTCTCAACCACTGGCCAAAGCCGTGAACACCGAGAGGAGAAGCTGAAACCAGGATGCTGTTACAGCTGGTTGAGCCTCGGCTGACAGAAATGCCCCGGGGCTACTGGCAATCCGACATAAATTAAACCAGTCGTGAAGCTGCTTTAGTTTATACTCGGGCATCAGGCCAGCCCCAGCTGCCTCAGCGGCAGAGGAAGGTCTTAAAGCCGCCTGTCCTTCCTCGCACGCCTGGCCCGGAGTGGCACACAGGCTGCCAAGCACAGGGGCCTCGCTGTCCCCTGGGAGTGCTGCCTCTCCCTCGGCCAAAACAGGTCCTTGGTGTTATGGCAGCAAAGCCCAGACTGGTTGTGCTGGTATCTCAGTGGCTTCAAGGAAGCTGCAGGAGATATCCTGGTCCAAGGTATAGGGAATATCCCAAGTAAGGCGTTGGGATTCACTTTGTGTGAATTCAGTGAGGGAAAATGTCCGCACAGTTGTGGGGGAAAAAGTGCTTTGTACTTTTTTTCTGGCTGCGGGAGTCAGAGCGGAGCTTTGCACACCCTCTGAAACTCCGTGAGCAGCTGCACTGCAATGAATTTAATGAAAGACTGAAACGGCTTAAAAAACGCTGCGGTGCAGGATAATCCCGTTGAAAACCAGGGAAAGCCCGAGCTGAGGTCTCACTTGGCCGCACGCTCCGTGTCCCGTGCCTGCTCGCACATCAGTCGAGCCGTGGAGCGGCGCCTGGCAGAGGTGGGCAGTGCTGCCAGCACCGCCCCCGACCGCCGTGTGCCGTCCCCGCTCCCCCTGCCAGGGGATTTCCTCATGTGCCCGCTCAAGGCTGGTGCTGAACTACCTCTGTGTGACCTGCAGCAGGACCTCCGAGTGCCACCACGTCAGCCGCGAACACCGAGTGATGCCTCCGAAAGCAGCCAAAAGGCAGGGCAGGAAATTGCCTATCCCTGCCCCCGAAGCCCCAGGGCTGCCCTTACAGCCCCAGCTGCAGCAACACGCCCCAGGCACGCACAGCGTGGGTGGGTCTCTCTGCTGCTTCAAGTGGCATCTGAAGGGCTGGGAACCAGTCAGGATGGTGGCCCATGGATGGTGCCACCGGGTCTTACTTATGCCTCCCTCCTTGGGGCTCATCCCAAGTGCCAGAGGTTTGTGCATTGCGTGAAAGGGAGCCAAGCCAAAGGCTGAATTTCCCTGTGCAGGATCTGAAGTTTCAGCAGAGGACATCAGAGGGGCTCTACAAATTCAGGAAACCATCTCAAACCAGAGGCACAGCCAACAGAGCAGGTACATTTTGCTGGCAGCTCTGCTAAGCATCTTGTAGGTAAGTGGCAGCACAGACCATAACCAAGCCAGAGGATGGCTGGAGGGGAAATGGACCATCTTCCTTGCCTCGTTGTTGCTGGGATTCAGTGAAAGCCACACTGCCGTTTGCAGCCAAGCCTTTGCAGGCAGTTCCACTGCACACAGTGACACAGATGAAGATCGTGTCCCAATAGCTGAGACTTTGCAGCACAAAACAGAGTTCCTGCACTCCCCGGAAACATTATTGCCTCTACAGTACCTGTGGGAGCCTCGCTGGTTTCTCTGTTTAAAGGCGTTTTTAATGTTTCCCACTGATCTGGTTTTCTTTCCTCTGATCAGTGAGAGTGAGGCCCTGGGGTTTCCTGGAAATCCAGTCAGAGGCTTCACTGCATCAGTGGATACCCTGTGAGGTGTGGAAGCCCACCCCGCCGCTTCCACCAAACACTGTCTGGGGGCAGTAATTCCCTGCAAAGTCACCTACAGCACCTTGCAGAAGGAAAGTCTTTCTATTTTGGGAAGAGCTTAGAACCACTGTGGTTCTATTAGCAGCACCTGGGGGCCAGAGTGTTAATTTCTTTATTTTTTAGCTGTTGTCTTAGTAAACAAATTAGATTAGTAAACAAATCAGATGGACCAGAGAGGTGACCAGAATGTCCCCACACTGGATGCCAGCACCACCACTTGACATCAGGCATCTCTAACATACAAGACAGACTCCCTTGCCTCTGCCTCCATCCAAAATCCTAGGCTGCTTTTCCAGCCACAGAATACGGTGAACTCTCCTGCCTTCCTTACAGCCAGCTGTGTCTCACCCCGAACTCACAGCCATTGCTTCCTCCGGCAGAGCAAGGGATAGACACCAAGCACTAGACAGCAAAAGCATAAAGCATTTGGAAGCCCCCAAAAGATTTCCATACTGGGAACTGCCCAATTAAGAGGTCGGAAAGAAAGACTTACTTTCCTGTCCAGAGAGACAAGGACAAGGCTGTGGCTGTGGCTATGGCTGTGGCTGTGGCTGTGGCTGTGGCTGTGGGGTGGCCAGCAGCGGGTGCAAAGCGCATCCGGGCTCAGGTGGCACATCAACTCTGGCAGGTGGCATCTCGAGGGTTTTGAGAAAGCAGCCCTTGCTGCTCGTGCTGTCAGAGCCAGCAGCCAGTGGAGAAGGTGCCCGGCACAGTCGGGGTGCCAGAAGTCATTGCCTCCCCATCAGCGCTCTTCACACACCCAGCTTGGTAAGGCGGGGACTTAAGAGAAACAAGAGGCTATTAAACTGCTAGCAGAGCCTGGGGGGAAAGAGTCTTGCAGGTTCAAGATACACAGAGGGATTTCAAAACCCAAGCTTAAGAATAAAAAGCAAAAAGAGGTTGCTCAGAGGCAGCGCTTTTCAAGAACCGTGAGATGTAGTGACCACCTGAGGTTAATCCAGGCAGAGTGGGTGGCAAGCATAAGGAATTACTTGATGGCAGGGGGACGGACCAGCTGAATAAGGGATTTACTTGTGAGAAGGGCAGAAAAGAAGGGCTGGAGTAGCAAGCAAGTTGGTGGTGAGCCCTTTCACAGCAAGTGATTAACCTCAGTTTCTAATGAGCAGAGGGAGACTAAAGCTGACTGCTTTTTTAAAGCCATTTCGATAACATTGGCCCCAGTGTAATAAGCTATTTGTTTGTGCCTACCGCCAGGGACAGCAAGTCGCTACTGAACATAATCCTCTAGAACCGGGGCCGTCAGCTCGTTTAAAAGTGTCAGCAACAGCATCCAAAAGGGCCCAGTCCCCATCACAACAACCATCCCAAGCGCTATTTAAGTGCCTCGAGCTCTTTTGTGCTCTCTCTCTCTTTCTGCCCTCTCTTTACCCTATTCTTCTCCCTCCCCGGGCGGCGCGGGGCCGATTCCCAGCCCTGTGCCCCTGGGCTGGCCGGGAGGCTCAGGGTGGGCTGGCCTGTGGCTGGGGATCCCCGGATGACCTTCGAATCACGTCCCTGCCAGTTCACTGAGCTGCCCTTTCTGATAAGCGTCACTGCTGGCGAAAGCAGGCAGATTATTGATGGGGGGCACAAGGAGGGCAGAGCTGGAGGGAGGGGGAGGAGGATCAGCCTGCCCGCTCGGGATATTTGAGGAGGCCTGTCCGTTCCTTTGCGACAAGGGGTACTTCTGGGAATCTGTGTTTCCCTGATAATTTCGATGAGTGCACACGGTTTCTTAAAATAGCACAAAAACATCGTGCAGCGGCGCAATTAAATGCAACCCGCTGAAACAGGCTGAAAACAAAGCTGAACTCGCAGCCCCAGCCGAGCCCTTTTGGCCCGGAACGCAATGCTCCTTTAAAGCCACAGATGCACAAATAAACACCACTCTTTTATAAACTCCTCTTTCTACTTCAATGCCAAATCATTGCTTTTCCAAAAGTACTCCAGATCACCCACGAACTCAAAAATCCCAAAGTCCTGACTGGTTTCCTGGTGTTGCAGAGCTGTTACCATCACAGTGCCTGCAGGGAGCCTGGCATCACAGAGAGCGGATGGTGGGACAGCGTGGCTTGGGCCAAATCACTGGCAAGCAGAGGGACTACTTTTATGCTTCTTTCAGGCCCATGGATGACAAGGCTGCTTGCCTGAAACACTGTCAGAGCCTGGGTGGCTCTCGAGTGGGTGGACACTGGGAGTGGCAGGATTTTATTTTTGCTAATTATTATTTATATTACTATAATTCCATCTTCCAGCAATTTCTACTGCCCTCTCTTTTGGATATGTGCCATCTCTCACAGGTGGGTGTCACAAAAACTATAATAGGAGATGGTGGTCTTCGAAGAGGCACACTCAATTTTCTTTCCTGGATTTGCAAAATTCCCTGACGCAAAACAGAAAGTCAATTGCTTATGTGATCCCACGTTCAAAACCTACTAAAGACATGCAAAGTACTCTGTGCCACCATCTCTACACTTGAATCCACCATGCCTGATTTGCCTGGAGATTTCACTCATACACTGACACACAATCTCTGCCTCTGGAAAGAATTGCCCTCTCTTCCTTTAGCTGCCTTGATGGCTCCTGGTATATCCCTCCCTTCTCCACAGGCTCCCCCTTTTTTGTCTGAGTCCCCAGTTCCTGAGTCCCCAATTCATTCTCCATCCTGTTGGGATGAAGAACCACTTCATTTTAGAGTGCTGCAAGCTTCCTAGTGCTGGTGGATCCCCAATCCACAGGACCCCTGTAAAAACGGGGTGACTGCAAAACAACCTCTGAGTGTCACCTTCTCAGGGCAAGTTGACTGAACCTGCCCCCAAGGCTCAAATCAGGGCAGAAGGCAGAAGACTTTGTGCTTTTAAAGGCAGTTTTGTTTAAAAAGTTTATTCAGATTAGTGCCATTTAATCCCATGGCCGGAGAGAACAGCGCAGCTGACATTGTGCTGGGCAAGAGACCTCACCAGGGAATTACCGACGTCACTCAGCGCTGGCAGTCTGGATATAAATAGGCCTGCCTGACAGCTGCTGGGTCTCCACCCTTTTTTCCTTGCATGAACTTGTGGTTCCTGTTGAAGTTGTAGGATTATTTGAGGTTTGGCTGGAAAGGAGCAGATGTTCTGCAAACGACACCAAAAGCCCGGCACAGTACGGTGGCGTGGACCTCCCAGGGCTGTCCCTTTGCATGCACTGGGCTAGAAGGGAGGGTTTGCAACAGGGGCAGGCTTCCCTCTCCTGAAAAACAAATTTTCCCACAACAAATTCTCATTAACAGAGTCCAGCTCCTAGGGGTATTTTTAAAATGAGGCAAAAAAACCAGGCTGAAGTTACGTGTTGATACATACAGCTGTGGAGAATAATGCTGTAAAATTATAAGCGGGCTTGTTTCTCTGGCTGTGCCTCCCTCCATCTCAGCAAAAGATCCTCACTTCAAAGGGAAAATGCAAGCCTCTCCCCCTCTTCCTACACTAATTTTTTCCCCTGAAAGTATTTTTCCTCCACATTGCCAAAGCGTTGCCCAATTAATTACTTCTAGACAGCATCTCGCAGCACGGCTGAGCAATAATGAACGAATCCTTGTGGCTCACATGCTGGTGGCTTTAAAAAAAAAAAGATTACTTTTAATCAGCAGAATGAGCACAGGGGCAAAGCCTATTGAACTCAAGCATATGCAGAGAGCCCAGAGCAGCTCCAAGAGCAGAGTATGACTGCAGTCTGCTCAGTCTGGCCTGTGGCAGGAGACTTCTCCTGAGCAGACTCCTGGGGAAGATTGGCTAGGGCACTATCCCATGCATATTGCAGCCGATTCTAGGCTGCTCATCACACAGGTGAAATGGTTTGTAAAACATTACAGTTTCCTCTCTCTTTATTCAGATCCTTTATAAAGCCCCATTTTTTGAGCTAAGTGATTCCAATGATACCACTTTTCATAAGTTCTCCCCTCTTTCACCAGTGCGAGAAAAGATGCAGTAAAACTTCAACTCTGCCTACAAAAAACGTGAAGCAAAAGTTGTGCTTTCCCTCCAATGTCATTATTCCTTTTCATTACAAACATTTTGGGACAAGGACTATCTTTTCCTCTCTGCACAGCATTAAATAGCAAGATCAGCACGTTTTCTATCTACTACTGCAGTCTGAGAAACAAGGAGTAGGAACAATTCCCATTCCATTTTTCAGTCTGGTTTCTGAGTAGGATGAATGAAGGCTTCTGTGAAGCACACAGCTCTTAGTCCCTACCTTCCCTTGAGGTGTCCAGCAATGAGATCCTTTAGCACTGCCTTGCTACCCACTTCAAATGCCTTTTCTCCTAACCAGGGCCTGCATCAGGAACCATCTCCTGACTCTGCATACCCATCTCGCTCCTGTTATAGTTTTGGTTTTAACTGTACACTGTTAGGGCACAATTTACTAATATTTTGCCAGTTAGCAACACCCAGAAAATGTCTCAGAGCCCCCTACAATTCTACTTACAGACTGCATCTTCCTTAATCTGATTCGTGAAATTTGCTATTCCGGGGTAGTGGGAACTCTATACTTGGGGTGAATACTGTGAATTCTCTAGCAAAGGAATTGCCCATTCCTTGCTAAAATTTCAACACTCTGCAAATGTTGACTGGTGCATGTGTTGAAGATGAGCAACTTGTGATGACATTGTCACATTTTCCTCCTCTCAAAATTTCAGTAGACTTTTCTGTCAGCTCCAGAAAAAATTACAGCTGGCTCCTCTGATCACCAGTGAATCACCTGGCCCACACATCAAGCATTGCCTCCTCCAGGGTGGAATGCAGCATGAGACGTTACGCAAAATTAATTACTACTGCACAGATTAAAAGCACTTCCTAGGACAACAAGCTGCTTCTGCTCTTATCTATTTTATTTTTTTTTAACAGAAAAGAGTGGACAAGTTTCCCCCAAAAGTGACCGATACAAACAATGCTGTGACTTTGGTGAGAGATTTGTACCAGCTGCTGTTAAAGTTGATCTCCACTTGACAAATGATAGCTCTCCTGTGAGCCATAGGCATTTTACTCACAGAACTAGCTGTGATCTTTCCCATGTTTCTGGCACTAGCTGAGCGTGATAATGCCAAGCCTCGGACCTCCCGTTTGAGAAATTGCTGGTATTGTCTGCAAGTGTCACAATCACATTATCATCCATAAATGGCACTCTACAGAGGAACTTCTTGGGGCCCTTCTAGCTCGCCACGGTCTGTCCCTTCTGCTTTGGTCGTGCTTGATGCTGTACAGGGAGTACAAATGTGGCTTGATTGGATTAAGGCCTTTATTTCTGTGAGGTCTGCTACTATTCACTGAGGTTTAATTAAATTTGTGACCTCCAAGTGGTCAGGGAATGTGTGTCAAGTCAGGCACATAGGAAAACTGATTCATTCTGCAAAAGCTTTGTAGGTGGACAATGCCATTTGAATCTTTCATGACACCGATACCAAGAGAAGGGCCACAGCATCATCAAGTATTATGCTTTTGCTGAGCCTCTGGGACAAAGGTTTAAGCTGGCAAGGTCCAGGTGAAGGCAAGTCTCACTTTTTATCCCTCCCTAGTTCCTACTGCTTTGTTGGTTCAGTTTATAGGGGCAGTGAAACTCTTCCTGAGAGACTGCATCACCTGGCAAAACCTGTGGAGCGTGTGGCACTGGAGGCTTGGTACAGCGTCTCCTTTCCCTCACACCCCAACCCTCGGACACCAGCAACTCCCTTCCTCTGGGTAATCCTCTCCCTCACCCACTCTCCTCTCGGTCTCCTGCCTGCCCATGGGCTCTGCCCTGCTCCAACTTTGTGGGGAAAAAGAGGAGCAGCAGCAGCCAGTCTCCATGCAGATAAGGATTCCCTATTGCTGGAGACAAAGGCAAACAGAGTGGGCAGAGGAGAGACGCAAAGCAGAGCACAAAATGAGTCTTGTGGACTTCGTGGCCTCAGCACCCAGTAATTTTGGTAGCATTGAGTAGGGCACAATTTTCAGATTGCAACCCTGCTATGGTCTAATTGCATTGACCCGTGGGAGTACTGGGATGGGTTTGGTAACAGTATGTTCCAGTCAACTATTTTGGCAGCATTCTACTGCTTTGGCAGCTGGTAGTCCTCATATCTCAGCTGGAAGGAGACTCTCTGCTTGGTTTTCTAGAGAGCTGATGTGTGACCTATTGCTGTTCATGACAGTGTGGTAGGAACCCTCCCAGTGACAAGAATTTCACCAGCAGGAGAGACAGAACAGCGATGTTGCTTCCAGGAAGATGGCTTGAAGCCTGTCCTGTCTGAGAAGCCTCTCTTTGAGTGGAAGGGAGGAGACACAAAACAAATGTATCTCAGGGAGGAAGGTGGAGAGATTGTACCTCAGTATGTCTTTGCCAAAAAGGGTGGAAGGGATGTAGGCACGAGTATCACCTTTCATTAAACAAAATGGTACATCTGAGGAAAATAACCCAGCTCTGAGGAATGCAAGCACTCCTGCAGGTCTGACACAGAAGCAACATCTCACCCAGGTGAATAGGGGTGAGAGAACTGGTTTGTGCTGATCCTCTGAATGATCTGAGATAAATGATAGCTGGTATCTGCAGGGCAGGCTGGGTGACGCAAGGAACAGTAACTAGGCAAAGGTGACAAGCCTGAAAAGAGCCAGCTTGGCTTTCATTCCTCCTCTTCTCCTTAGGGTCCGAGGCCAGGAAGGTCCTTCCTTGTGCTGAGGAGGGATGGGGCTGCGTCCTCCCCCTGAGCCTGCAGCTCTCTCCCCAGGCAGCTCACACAAGGAGAGGATTGGGGGATGCTGGGGTGGTTTTGCTTTTGATCCAAAGGAACAACAGACATTTAGGGTATTTCTGACAAGGGCCAAGAGAACATAAGAAGACAAGAAGACCTACACAGAGTAGCAAGTCAGGTAGTTCTGGGACATAGTCACAGTGCACAGGGGAAAGAAGGAGGCAGAGGGACATCTGGCACAAGAGGGATGCTGTGATGGTGAAGGAGGGAAGCAGAAGATACAGAAACAGAAGAAGAGCTGGGGAAGACAAGGAATGACTGACAAAAGCACAGTGGAGTGGGATGAGAGAAAGCATGAGATGAGAGGGAGTTGTAAATGGCTGACAGATTGGGAAACAATCTGTAGGTGGCAAAAGGAAATTATAGAAAGGAGGACATGCTTTTCTAGGAGAAAGGGAAAGATATTGCAGCTGAGAGGGAGCTTGTAAATACTGAAAGGGTTGAGGGGAAGGCACCTAAGCAATGATCCCACCATAACAAAGCTCCAGTCTGGTCTGCCACAGCAGAAATATTTTCTCAACAAAAATGTTTCAGGGATCCAGAAGGAGCAGTTTAATCACCAAGAAATATCTAAGAATCCATAAATATTTTTTAGTCTAAAATGAAAGGCAAGAGAACTCTGTAAAGAAGTCATGAGAGGCACCAATTGAAGTATTTCCAAATGAGATAGGATAGGACCATCAAGCGGACTTTATTCCAAATGTAAAAAAAACCACCAAAAATGCATCATCCAGAGCATCCTGCTGCAAAACAACAAAGTACGGTGTTCAGTTTCAAAACACTATCTTATATCTGCAGGTGGCCCCTGGGCAGATTTCTTGTTCCAGCTTCTTTGAACAGCTACGGAACTACAGGAAGAGAATCTGGGCAAATGTCATCTCATTAGAAGACATTCAGGACGTGCATCTGTCATTTAGTAAGAATTAAAACCTTGGAGATCAAATTGCCCGCTATCCCCAGGCACACACTGAGGAACATCTCAGCAGAGTTTTCACTCTGCTGATGTATGGTGGAGCTATTTTTTTTGTTCAGAGAGTCAAGAGAAAAATAGTCTTAATCATGGAAAACTTGTGAAATTGCTGTATTTTTAGTATTTTTTTGTAATACGGGTACCTCTTCTCCATCTTTGGCTTTGTGTCATTACTGAGTTGGAGGTTTTTAAACTATGACCCTAAATCGTAGGTACTGTCTTTACCCCTTGAATGCTATAATCACTCTTAATGTGGAGAAGGAGGCTCAGCAAATGGGCCCAGAGCTCTAAGATTTCTCTTCAAGGGTGTTATCAGTAGTCTCTTGGCAAAGGAGCTCATGGCTTTCCTTCTGATGATGGCGCCCAAGTGACTCCGTAGTTTAAGCAAATACCTCAGCAAATGTATTTCCAGGCGGCCATCCTCTACACCATTCCCTGAGCACCAGTGTCTGAGAAACACCGCAAGTGCCCCCCAGTCAAAGGATCTGATATATCCTCCTTCATCCTCCAGAGCCTGCAGTTTTCAGTAAATGTCCAGCGCTACTGAGTCAGGACCTGCTCTTTCTCCCTCTCCCCATTGCTGAGCTCCTCACAAGGAATCCCAAAGGGCAGTGGTCAAGGCTGTGCAGACAAGTAAAGTTGTACATACCAGAGAGCCCAGCTCTGCCTGCTCCTGGTTAAGCAGGGAAAGTGATTCCATGGCTTTCGGTCATAAGGAGAAAGGCCAAGATGATGCTTAGACCTCTAACCCAACATTCTACCTGGGCAGCAGAACACCTCGCCTGGCTTACCTGTGAGCTTGGTCTCCATCAGAGACCAGAAAAAACTCCATGTCTGAGCAATTCCTTGTTCTCCTGGGACCATCTGTGCTGAACCTGCGGACCTGCCTCACTCTTTCAGGGGCCAGCCGGCCACCAGCCTGTTTGCCAGCTGGGCCTCCACTCAGCTCCCCCGTGTCTGCAGCAGATGGCCGGATCCACAGCCCACGTGGTGGCTGCCAGCACCTTCCCCATGAGCGGGAGATCAGATGGACTCTCACACATTGCCCTTCCTGGCTCTGATTTGCACTGGATGCCTCAAGGTCAGGGACAGCTGGATAGGAATCACGGAGACACCTGTCTTTTGATCTGGTTGCTGTGGTCTCTCTTTTCCCAGCACCCCTGCCACAGGGGCTCTCCCCAGACAGAAAGCAGGAAGGGAGATGGGCTGTGCCTTTTGGCAGTGCATCGGGGGAAGGAACGTGAGAAGGCATTGGAGGGTTTTGTGATGAAGCCCACCTCTTCTTCTTCCTGGTGCCTTGCACTTGCTGATCTTGTCATTGCATTTTACCGAGACATGTCCTTTAGCTTGGCTGAGAATTCATTATTTATTTAATAAACTTTAACATTAAAAGCCACTTATTTGTGGATGTAAGAGGTTCATCAGGGCAGAGTCATGTCTGCTGACTTTACAAGGGTACATCCTGCCATGTGATCCACAGCTCTTTGTGAGAGGGTACACAAGGGGCAGACATGGGCTGCAGTATCATTTATGCAGGTGGCTTGTAGGCACTTGTGTTTTTTCACCATTGTTGCTGGATAATATTAAGGAGGATGTTAACACCTCACTTACCCAAGGTTTCTGAAGGTCTGTTTGGCCTTCAGCAACAAAAGGGGTCTCTGTGCCTGTTCTAAGTTTTGCAGCATGCAGACGAGTAACCTCTCCTTTAGTGCCCTTCTCATACTTCGTAGGCAGAGAAAAAAGATTATTCTGCCCACTGAATATTTTAATACCTTCTATTTTTATTTCTGAGAAAGTTTGGAGGTTACATTTTCCTTAAAAACCAGCTGAAATCTGAGGCCTTCACTCTGTGCTTAATAAATCCTGCTGAACTTAAAAATACCTCCCCTGAGTAAAACCAAAATAAAAATTCAGTAGAGTCTTTGGGATTTACTTCCCTTTTTTCTGATTTTACTACTACCGTCTGTGCCATTTTGCCTTTGACATATTTTTCCATCTGCTGGGTGTTGTAGGAACTTCTGCATTCTTCCTACAATGTGTCCATGTGAAGAAGATCAAGGAGCACAAGCAAAGTTCAAAGAAGTTGTTCTGTTGTGGTTTTAAGCCCAGCTGAAGATTAAGCAGTCTTCATTGCTACCAAGACTTCTCGTAGCTGTGATGCTCAGGACTGATGTCTTGAGCCCAGACAAGTCAAGGGTGGCTACAGAGATGTGGTGACCCAGCTCCTCCACGTCCTGCAGGAGGCAGGCACTGAGAGCATGTCTTCTCCTTCGCTGGTGATCCTCCTCTGGGACCGGCTGGTGCTGTGCAAGCTGGCCCTGGCAGGACCACCTCCTGTAGAGGGTACTAAAAAGGAAACAGGAATGTTGTTCTTTTAGCTGTCCCTTATCCTGATGAAATCTGCCAGATGCACAGCTGCCAGTGGTGTGGTAGATGTTCCTCTGCTGGGAGGAGAGGTGTTGAAGGCTGGCATGACTGACGGTAGTCGCCAGGCTCTGGCTGCTGATGAGCACCGTCAGTGCCCCTCAGATAATGATGACTTACCTCTTCCCGGATTGGTGAAGAGCAGGCCTCTGAAAAGCTCCACCGCTTGTAAGTAACTGCTCCTTTCAGCTTCAATGACATGTCACATCCATCCTTGAGCTCTTCCAAAAATTCCCTCCTGGGACTTTGCTTTCCCCATAACTCGGAGTGACATGCATTGGCAAGGGGGGAGACGAGGGTCTCGCTCAGCTCAGTCCTGACGTGTGTAAATGAAAACGCTGGGTGGCAGGGGTGGGGGTAAGGAGAGGCCTGTGGCAGAGTAAATAAATTGCACCCTGCCTGTGTTGTGCCAGCAGGGCTCCAGAACAGTTCCATGGGCTTTTGTAAATGGGAATTTGCCTCCTCCATCGCTCAGGGCAGTGCTGTCAAACAGTGTCGCCAGGCTTGTGCCTCATCCAGAGGTCTCAAACACTTCCCAATTTGCCCCACTTCAATTTACTTTCGCTAAACAATGTTTTCCTTCTGTGAAGGAGGAAAAAAAATGGCAGAAAAGCGAGCCCAGAAAACCCACCAAGAGGCTGTGGGAGAAGGGGAGGGGAGGCAGCAGGTGAGTGGGAAGGGATGGGAGGCTGAGCAAGACAAGGGCTTTCACAACTCAGGAATTCAGGCTCTTCCCCCCTCGGCTCCCCCTCACACCCTTGTTTGAATTTAGCATGTGTCCTCCTATGGCGTCGTAATTACTAAGATTACCAAATGAATCTTTGCTTCTGTACACACCGGGCATTCAGCGGAGCTCTAATAGTTGTCATTAAGTTTTCAGGGAGGTGGGAGAAGACAGATTGAATGCATGCACTCCAGCGCTGCGCAGAGCCCATTGATGGCTGCTGAGTAATGATTTTTTTCTAATTGGTGGAGAGCAGCGGCCCTAATGGATGGAGCCTCTCTGTGCATTTGCACTGTCTCCTCAATCAATAACCCTCGCTGTGCCTGGCACGGAGGAGTTCCTGAAAGCCCCTTTGTAATAATGGATTGCTGGAGGTTACACAAACCGCTGTCTCCCGCTGAGTCAGCCCTCTGTCAGGCACCTCTCGCTTCCCTGGGCCCCAGCTTTCCAGACGGGACACCCGCGGCGGGGCCCTCGCCTCGGGTCCCTGCCCCCGCCCCACGGCCACCGGCGCCCCGCGGCTCCCCGGCTGCGGGGTGGGGTTTGTTGCCTGCGGAGCCCGAGCTGGCTCGGAGGGAGCGGCAACAGCTGGGAAGGTTTTTATTGGCTTTGGCTTGGGAAGTTTGGCTTTTTATAGGAGGCTTTGTGGGGGTTTCTTTCTCTCCCCCCCTGCTCCGTCTCTCATCTTCTTAAAGAAAAATCCACGGGTCAGATGCCGGGTATCGAGGCTGGAATTGCAGAGAGGTCAGGCCGTGCCAGGCAGGGCTCTGGACTTGGCCGGAGCAGGAGCTCAGCTCAGGGAAAGCAAGTTTGAGCACCCATTAACCACTAGGAATGCCCAGGCTGTTTGTATCCTAGCCCTCAACATCCCCCCAGCTCCTGCTTTCTTTTTGCGGAATGACATGCAAGTGAGAGCCACGAGACAGCTCTCGGAATTCAGCCTTGCCAGTGCATTTCCAGGAGGCAGGCGGGTCCGGGGGCAGAGATGAGAAATGGGATGTTGTAGGGAATCTTAAAAGGGATGCCTCAACACTGAGATCAACAGCTCAGCCTTCCTCTTCCCCTCACAAGAGAGCCTTTTACTGAAGAAAAAGAGGGGATTTCCATGGTTTGATGAGATTTACAGATGGCTGAGACTTGGTTTCTTCGCTGTTACTCTGCTTCAGCTCTGTGTCTTCACTGCAGAGCATTTCTGAGTGGCAGCCTGTTGTCACTGTAAGCTCTACGCCCCCCAGGAAAGGTGCTCATTGCTGGGACCTTTCAGAAGTGAACCTGCCCTAGTTGTGTGATCCAGACCCCCATAACTCAGGGCTGCCAAGTGCCCTGCACTGTGTCTGCTCTTGCTGGCTTTCAAGCAAGGTTTTTTACATCTCGTTGTGTACCTGGGCTTTACCCAGCTGCACAACCCAGGCCATCATCCACCCCAGTTTCTGGAAGGGGCATTACTGTGGGGAGGGAGGGCTTGGGATTGCCCAGATTGCATGGCTGGCTGCTGTCAGTCCCACTGTGAATGCAGACAGTCTCAGCATTGAGGTAATTGGCATTTTCTGTTGTCTTCTCCAATGTTTTGGGGTATTCACAGCTTGTAATGATCTCCAGTCCTCCCTGAGATCAAAATTGAACTTAAGGTCTGCCCCCAACTTGCTTTAGTTAAAAGCTGAAAACACAAAAGGGTAAGGTAGGAGAGTTGATTTTGCTGGTAGAGAGGATCTGACCTCAAAACTTCATATTGAGCCCCAGGCTGAGTCCCTAGAAAGTGGCTCTTAGGGGCAGGGTGGCAGAGGGCATCTCAGGACACGAGGATCTGCTGATCCCTCCAGGGCTCAGGGCATGGTAAAGAGCAGGTCCCAAAGGACCTACATTACCCCAGTAGCCTGGGAACATGAGTCGGGGCAGGAGGGTAATGTGAGACTGCAGTGAAACCTCATGTCCTTGCCTGGCAAATTACCACTGGAAAACATCCCCCAGGATGGGCTCCAGCAAAGGCTGGTTCTATGTTGCTAGGTACACCTTAGCTGCAGCTGAAGAAGTGGCAAGTAAAGGGCTGTAGAAGAAGAAATATATTTTCTTGGTTGATACTCTGGTGAGGGAAAGACTATGGAATTGTTTTAGGAGGTGGAAGTCCAATTCATCCTCATTGTCACTCCTGACTCTCCGTCTGAGTGCAGTGAGTGATTTTCTCTCCCTTTCGCAGGGGCAGTCAGTCATACATAAGCTACTTTCTCACTGAGAAAGGAAAGTCAGAAGGAGAAGGAGGCAGGTGGCCTTGGTTCTCAGTTTTTCAGCAGTGTCTCTCACCAGGATGTGCAGAGGTCCAGGCAAGAGCAAGGGGAATTCTTCCAGGATCTGTGTCCACCTCAATGTGCCACAACTCTCCCACCCTTTGTGAGATCATCCCTCAGATTGTCCTGATGCCTGAGATCAACCCTGAGATGGTTGCCACAGAATGAACCAGCCTCGTTCAGGAGCCTGTGGCTGCTCTTTGCTGGTGCCTGTGTGCCCAAGGTGACAGAGTGTGCACCAGGAGGACAAAGTGGTGAAACCCCAGCCTGGGGAGGGAGGCACAGGCAGCAGGTTAGCAGGCAGAGAGGAGACAAGAAAAAAGAAGGAGCCAGGGAGGTCCTTTTGTAGAGCACCTGGGACAGAGGGTCTTGGAAGGGAAAGCAAAGTGACGGCAAGGCAGAGGTGCAAGAGCTGAGGTGTCCCAGACAGAGACCCACGGCAGAGCACAGCATGTTTCCTCCCTGCTGCTGCCTTGTGAGTGAGGGAACTCCCCAGCCATCAACAGGGAGGGAGTGGTTCTACAGAGACTGGAGACAAGACAGACCAAGGCAGGCTTACAGAAAATCTGGGTGGAAAGTTTAGAGGAAAGAAAAAGGAGGGGTTTTTTTTTCTGTTTTTTATGAAGATGCTTTAGAATCCTTTTGTAAGGGTTATTATCACTTAAGCAAAGGGGGAGGCCGCTTCAGCAGTGTAGTTTGAGCTGGAGAAGGAAGCTGTGCCCAGGGAAGGGGGACTGGAGCCCTCAGCAGAATCCTGCCCCTGCAGCATGGGGGAAATGTAGAGAGCACTCAGGATTGCTGCTAAACAGGGCTCCCTAAAGGGAAATCAGGAAAAGCTCCTTAGCTGGCAGAGAGGAGAAGCCAAAGCAATGGCAAAGGATCAGCATTCAGGAGCAGGATTTGGCCCAGCTGTCAGTCCTGGCTAGCCAACGCGCAGATGGTGGCAAAGGGAAAGGATTAGTCTCAATCACTCCTTGTCACAGCTGTGTTATCAGTGTTGCAGGAGTTAAAATAAATACACAGTTTTCAGAGCAGGACCATGTTTCACCTGTGGTACAACCAATGAGTGGATTAGGGCAGCCACTGCCCTATGTCCTGTCACAGCCACAGAGCTCCTGGCAGTGGGACTCTGGTGGTCTCACAGCACAACTGTGGCATGTCAGAGCACAAGATCACGGGGCCACGGTGCAGCCTGAAGGCATCCAGCTGTTTGTTTATGCTGCTGCTTCTTCACAATCCACTTACTAGCGGGTGTCTCATATAAATCAAACTGGAAATATTTCCATTAACTTTACTTTCTGTGTAGTTTTGGAAGCAGAGAAAACCTTTGGTCTCATCCAGGAGCTCTGGTGAGGGGGATCACAATGGCTCAGGTGGAAGTGTTTCCTGTTCTCCTGCAGTGCCTACCTACCTGTCTGAGAGGCAAGTCAGCGCATAAAGCAGTGCCAGATGCCCTCTTTTGCTCATGGGCATAAACTTTTATTCTTTGTTTATTTGCAACCCTGCTTAATCTAGAGGAAATCATCTTCATTTGGGAAGTACTGCTTGCTCTTCACTTACAAAAATCACAACCTTCTCACCTGTACTTGTGATTTCTCACCTGCCCTGACAGCTCCTCAGGGACTCCAGACCTGTCCTCTGCAGCTTCTTTTCCTGGCATTTCTTTGTGCTTTGGGAAAACAATGCCAAGCAAATCAGACAAACCAGGATCTTTCCGAACGGTCCCTCTGGACAAGCCCATATTGCCGTAATTTCCACAAAAGAGCTTACAATGAGTGACGTGAGAATACCCATTGAAATTATTAAAAAAAAAAAAAAAAAGCCATGCAACAAAAAAAACCAGGAGCTGTCTGAAAGAAAATTGTCACAAAGGAAAGGAGCGAGGGCTCAGTTTCTCTGACAATCAGAGGGATACAGCATGCACGAGAATTTATTTCAGTATGCTTCTTCAGCACACACCAGACTCCCAGGAGGGTGTTTCAGATCTCATTTCCTAACTTTCCTGATTGGAACTGAGGCTTGCATTTACTTGGCTTTTTCATTTTACGCTATCATTTGGAATCCTGCTTGATTTCCTACACCCTCCCTGCCTGTTGTGCCTCACCCTCTTCCCCAGTGTCCCCGTCATGGCCCAGAGAGATAAGAAAATACAGAGGACATGCCAGTGACCACAGCTCCAGCAAACTTCAGTGAATTCCTGCCCCTCTCCCAGCAGGACACAGTCCCTTCTCAGAGGCGTGACCCAGCCCATGGTTATTTACAGCAGTCAAGAGTTCAACTTATTTTCCCAAAGCAAGTTCTCATTATAGCTCAGGGTAAAGGCTTCCTAAGAAAAGCAATAACATCTTTTCCATACTTTCCAGCTCTGGAAAAAACAGCTGAACTGGCCCCTCTAATAGTCTCCAGAGCCTCCTAGAACATGGAGTTATAGAGTCATGAGAGGAGCCAAGGGATAAGGATCCTGGGTCAGTTTTGGAGGCACTCTCACACACACAGCCGCTTTTAACTCTGCACAGAACCACTGGCCAAAGAACTGTAGCATCCAAGGCCCAGAGCAGGCCTGAGGGTCTAGGTCCTGGCATCTCATCCCACTTTCTCTCCGTGTTACTTTAATTTGACACAGGAAAATTTCTTCTTCCAAGTGCTTTTTCAGTTCAATCTTGCTTCCTTCAAGCTTTTCTCAGCTGATGTAGGAACACCACTGGTTTGGAGCAAGAAGATCCCGTGTTTGATTACACATCTTGGAGCAGAAGACCAAAATGGTATTTAATAAACCATCACCTTTGCCAACAGCAGCATAATCAAATCCTGTGAAATGGGCAATTGCTGCAACGGAGATAACTTGAGCTGGTGTGCTGGCAGAGCGACAGCTGCTCGTCTCTTGGCTACTGCTGAGCCAGGTTCAAGAGCTTGAACACGGCTTTGAGCTCTGGCAGCGAGTCTCAGAGGCACTGCATGCTCAAGCATCCCAAGGGCAGCAAAGCCCCCTTGCATCAGTGCCTGCTACCCAGTCTGTGAAGTGGTTTTGCATCAGCTCCAAGAGCAAGAGGCAAAAGAGTGAGCGAGAGAGAGAGATGTTCACTCAAACTGGCAGCTGCCTTTTGTTTCACGATGGCAGCTGCCAGCAAGAGACAGGCAGGGCAAGGGAAAAACACACAAGAGCAACACGCTAGATGCAAAGCATATTACACGCTAGATTTAAAATAAAATAGCATGCATGAGGGGTAAATATTCAGCATAATGCATGACGACTCAGCCCCGTCATTCTCCTTCCATTTCCTAGGAGCTGTGGGACTGGATCTCCCAGGGCGGCGCTGGCCATCCTGAAAGAAAAGACAGGCCCAACACGCAAATTTTATAAGCAAAGGAAGCAAGTGCCTAAACATTGACTCTTTTCATCCATTTTAGACAGGTGAAAGGAGAAATATCACTTCAGTGGAGAAGGGTGGTCTATGGATGATCCTGTACAGTGGGCTTGTTGTTTCTCTCACTCCTGACAGCTCGCTTGCTTCCTCTCCTTGCGGGACTTTATTTCAGTCAGTTTGATGTTTTTGGCAGGGTGATGGCTTTGGAGCCTGAACCCCCCCTCCTCTGCAGAGGCAGTGCTGGTAGCAATGCTGCACGTCTTTCTCCTCCTCCATCTCAGCCTCCCAGCACAACACTCCCAGCACCACCTCCTGCACCAGGGGAAGCCCTTTGTCACACCAGGATCCACTGTCAGACAGCTACCTGGGCAATGCTGAACAAGGTCTGCTCCTGCATCCTTCAGGGCGGAAGGATCTTCCCTGGTCCAATGCCTCCTCATCCACCCCAGTGTTGTTCCTCAGATAGGCATGCCAGCAAGGGTGGGCACACATTTCCCACCCCTTTCCCAAGTGCAGAGTTTGACAGCACAGGGAATCTGTCTCTGGGCCCCCTGACACTGCAGCAAAAACACTTTGGCCATGTGGCACTCACTCCACTGGTTTGACTTTATTTTAATGGTTCTGACAGGCCAACTTTGTACCAGCAGCTTCTTCTGCCAGATCAGATATTGTTTACCCATCCTACTTTAACTTTATGCCATGTTCAATATCTCCTCTACACACCAAGCTCACTTGATGCCAGATCAGGTATCGTCTGTCCTCCCCCGGCCGGCGCAGAGCATAAAGCTGGCCTGTGTTCCCTGTCGTGCACTCTGGCTACCTCAGCAGAAATGTGAGCACACACCTGCACCTGATCCGGGGCAGTTCTTCCTGCTGAGTGCTCTGGTGGTGCATGGACCTGGCATCCACTGCTGGGGGGAACAGTCCCGGCACGCTCCAGCAGCTGCCAGCAGCACCAGGCACATAGTGCAAGCCCAGCCAGAGCAGCCGGAGCACCTGGTGGCTGTAAAGGTGATGCTGGGACACTGGCAAGCCATGCCTGGGCTTGTAAACATGCTCGTGCATAAAGGGAAGGGGGAAGGGGAAAGGGGAAAGGAGAGAGGAGGAGGGGCGGGAACAGGAGGGGAGAAGTTGTGCTTTTAATACCTCAGGTTAAAAGGACAGTGAGGTAAGATGATGTTTACATCAGTTTGAATTCAAGCTGCTAGCCCCCTTTAAAATAAATAAATAAATAAATGGAAGCAGGTTACTGTGCTTTTTTCTGCCAGAGCTAACTCAAGTTAGTCAAGTCATACTAAAAAAAAAAAAAAAATCACATTTTCTTTATTTATGTGTTCTGATCAGGGAGTGTAAACATACCTGAAATGGGTCTGGGCTCCTTTTTATGCAAGGAAATGTTTCAAAGGAATCCAAGGAACTGGGACTTTTTTGCATACAATGTAGAGAAAGAAACATATTGTCTGAGAGCAAAGTGACTCTGAATGTGGCCACGGAGATAAAATGGGGGGTTCAGCTCCTGCATGCAAAAGTAGCATTTCTCAAAGACACCTTTTTTCTGTTTCATTTTCTTTATGTTTATTTCAAGTGAAGCTCTTTTCTATCTCCTTTTTTTTGGGTTTTAATCTTTGTATAGAGCACACTCTGTGACCCTGACAGAGGGAAAGCAGTCCTACCTCCTCTATGAATGTGTTTAGGAACAGTAACTGATCAAAGTCAGCGCCGTGTGAGCCGCGACTGAGTTACTCCTCTTGCCACGCGTTCCCGGTTTTGACAGACTGCATCGTTTGGTGTGTTGATGTATCAGGATTTCATACACTATGAATATTCACGGCGCATATTAAATTAACCAGGTGAGAAAATACAGGTTTGTTTTGCATGTTAACTCTGTGTTAACGCTGCCCCTAAGTGGTTAAGTTGGTTTATTGCAAGTTAATTAGCCCTCATTTCGCGCAGTTATTCATTTATTTATTTATTTATTTATTTGCGGAAGACCGTCGTGGCTTTTTCTCTTCTAGCTTCATGCCTAGACCTCGCCTCTCTATCTAGTCTGTGTTTGCATCCTGCTCTGTGTGGGTTTCACAAAACTGCAACATTCACAGTCAACTCAGCTTGGAAGACACATACACAGGAAAACACCGATGCCTACTACACATTTATTGCTGAATCCAAGCAAGGCTGTGATCCTGTTAGCAGGCTCCTCTCCCTCCGCTCGTTTTAATTAGCATTTCAAGGGATGCTTGGTAGTGCAAGCTGGTGAAGTTATGATGGGCTGCCTTTTGCATCTCTCCTCCTTCATCAGTGTGCCACTTCACAAACATTTCATCACCCAGGCAAGCCTTTACTCAACCTTGATATATTCTCAAGCCTTGATATTCACCCTCATGTTCCCATCTTTCTGCATGGATCCATGCAATGTGCCAACATCACACCTTCTCCTCTCGAGGCAGCTGGTTGCTGTGGGAGAGGTGTGTGAGTGTGGGCACACAGAGCAGAGCAGCTCAAGCTTACGGTGAGGCCTTGACCTTCCCTTCTTCACGGTGCGTTCTCCTCCACCTGCCCCATGGGGAGAAGCAGGAGAGGAAGGAGGGCAGCGGCTTGCAGCTTGGTGGCTCTGGAGGGCCTCACGCCAACGGAGGAGACTTGACCAAACCTCCAACTGAACAACTCGTGCTGGGCTCTGAGGGGCCTTTTAAAATCTTCCTCCTTGCTTTAGCTGCTTCCCTGCTGTGGCTCGGGAGCTTGGCTCTGCTCCCTAGTTTGGTTCTGATACCAAACTGCCTCCCAGAGAAGTGGGGTGACCATCGTGACACCTTCAAAGCAGATTTTTATTTCTGAAGTTCTTCAGCTCCTTCTGGGATGGTGTGGAGGAAGAGTGCACCCTGATGCTGACCCTGCCTCATCCTCCTCAGGGGTTGGGGTCCAGCCAGGCAGGGTTAAACCAGCAGCAGGCAGAGTGCTTTGCACACTGGGCTTGCATCTCCAGAGCCCTGGAGGTAATTCACGGTGCAGTCTCTAGCTGAGGAAAGCAAACCTGGTCAATACTGCAGCAGCAGATGCCTGCCCGCCTGCACTGCACCAGGCAGCAGAGCTATCCATCCCTGCTCAGCCTGTGTTGGCAGCACAGGGAGAAGAAAGTGAGGAAGAGCAGGGGCAGTGCAGCACAGGATACCTGGATCTATTGGCAGAATGTCTCTCTTGGTTATCGGCCTCTTCTTTCCATAAGCTCTAGAATAAGAGCATTAAAAAAACTGAAGAACGGTGAATCTTCAGGAAGGTCTCCAGTCTTTGGCAGAGAGCACAGGCTGCTTTTCCATCATGCCAGCACTGCCCTTCACCTTGAATGAGCGACATTTGTCTCCTTTCCCCTTCGCTTTGGAGAGCGCAGCCCGGAGTCCGGGGAGGCATCTCAGGCTGCCTGGAGCTCGGAGCAGCCAAACGCCGCCTCCCCGCAGCACATCCCGGTGCCGGGGCTCGGAGGGAGATGCCTGGCCTTGCGAAGTAGGGGCTGGGGAGCGCGATGGGGGCGAGCAGGCATCCGTCCTTTTCCCGATGCGCTGCTCCTGCCGCGGAGCGCTGCCTACATCCTGGCCTTGCGCAGCGCGGTTGGACACGGAGTTAAGGAGTCCGGACACCGGGGTTCGGAAGGAGCCGTGACGGTGCCAGAGGAGCTCGCTCTTCTCAAAGGGGCTTTGGGAGGGCAGTGACAGCGACACGTTTATAGGGTCCGCCTGCTTCTTAAAAACCCGCCGCCGCCTCTCTTTGGTGCTGTGTTCTCGGTCGGAGCTGAGAAAGCCTGCATGAAAGCTCAGGGACTACCTTAAATACCCCTAACTAAGCCTTCTTAAAACTCCTATTAAAATACGAACAACGCAGTCAAGACGGCAGGCTGGATGTCTGCCCAGTGGCCAAATAAATCAAAATATTCCAGATATCCTGTTTGCAAGCGCCCATTAAAGCCTGACAACTGGCTAATACCAAAGGCAGCGTGGATCTGAAAGACAGAAAAAACGTGACCCTTCCTGCGAAGCAGCCCGGGTTTATTTCTCGCTTTTTCAAAGCAGGGCTTCACTGCTTTAACGCCATCCTCTTCCCAGGGGCTGTGGAAGAGGGTTGCTGGTGGCCAAAGGAGAGGCTCAGGGCCGCAGGGTTGTACGGGCTGTGCAGCCACAGCTCCTCACACCCCCAGCCACCAACCAGTCTCTGCCAGGGACCTCCCTGCCCAGGACCGTGGCTCAAAGCCTGGTGCCAGGGTTCAGGCCAGCGTGAAGAACAGCCCTTTATCTGCATTTGCTGCCTTGATGACGTCCGCGGGCACGTTCTGTGCTCTTTATCTGTTTTCTCAAATAAATTATTAAATAAAGGGCAGAGAGGCTGGAAATACGGACAGAGAAAATGAACAGATTTTGATCTAGTAAGCAATTTAAATCTGGGCTGGCAAGCTGCTTTCATTCATTCATTAATTCTGCCGTGTGCTCAGAAAACCTCAGCAGGACTCTCTTCCAGCGCAAGAACTTCCGACTGTGAAATAAACCCCGAGTAACCAGATTAGCTATGAGGTATGTATCAGCCAGGTCTTAGGCATTAATTCAAGCATACTCTCCCTGCACTGTACATTGCCAGACCCTGATTTCTGGATCAGGTGTTGCTCACTGGAGGGCATAAACTCTCTAAAGTTTCCTGTCTTCCACCTCCCCCTGTATTGCTGTTCCTTGCTCAATAAATAAAAAAATATTATGATATGTGCTGTCAGTGAGTCTTGATTCAGCAGCTAATAGCAACATTATCAATAGCTTGTCTTCCAATGTCACATAACTCAAAAGTGGCTGAATGGTTTTGTTCTGGCAATACAAAAATTAATCGCTTTGGGTTTAGCCCAAGCAGAGAAAATCTCACCTTAAAACTTCAGCATTCGTCGAGTCAGAATATATTTAGTGTGCAGAAAGTGATGGGCAAGATAGAAATCTCTGCATAAGCTTAGTGCAGTCTTCCACCTCCCAAGTCTGTGCTGTACTGAATCACGAGGTGATTACTGCCTGTATGAGTGACTTCAATTATAGTATTATCGTGTTTTTTATCATTTGATAAATGAAGTGGGACGGCGGCCTGTTTGCGTCAGGTGCTGTACATTCAGATGTGCTCAGACAAGATCCTGAGGACTATCCATAAAGTCAATGGGACATGAGTGGGGATCTTCAGACAAGGATCCCCTTCCACGAGCTGCCATAGGAAAAGCTGTGGTCTGGCTTGCCAGCGAACTCCTGGTTCTCCCTACGTGCTCCTGTGGCCTGAACATAGATCAGGCAATGTAAAGTCGATGCTAATTCTGTTTGTAGAGACTTTTTTAGAAGTGGAGAGTGAGCAGGCTTGGGTTGCTTGGGATATTTTTTTTAGAGAGACAAAATCTTCAGCTTATCTGGGTCTCAAACATTTTTATTATTATAGCCATCTAAAGTATGGTTTATAACATAGTTAAAATTCATGTATTGTCTCCACTGAAATTTCAATACTTTAGTCCAATTTCGATACTTTATTTGCTATGGGGAAATCTAATACATGATAATGGAAAAGCTTCAGTCATGAAGAAAGCTGAGATGATCCTGTGGGTACCAAGTCATCCCTTCTCTCCTCACAGAGACAGATGCTAAAACAAAACTTGGCCACTGAGTTCTCCACTCTGTGGAGAAGCTTGGGCTGCCAGCACCTTTGGCATACCAGCTCTGAAAATGAAAGTCTTTGACTTGCCACTTAGATCAGGCTGGGACCTTTCCAATATATCAGCTCAATTTCATTTTTTTCAGGGAGTGCCTTTGTACACAGCATGTATATGTGCTCCTGCTATCACTCTGAAGTGTGGAAAAGCCACTGGCCCCATTAATTCCCAAACTTTCACTGAACTGAAATTCGGAAACACGAAGAATTCCTTCAGTGTGGCCTGCAAATCTCACTTTTTGAATTGGATCTTTCCATACAAAGTTCTCACCAAGACAGTTTTTCTCTGGTCACATTCATCCATTGAAGAGCCTCATCAAAGAGAGCAGGGATGAAAACACCCACAAGCCACCTTTTTCTTTTCTCTCATCTGTCCCAGTCAGAGGAGAAGGTTCACAGGTTGGAGAATTTAGCTTCATTGGAGTCCTCCTATGCTATTTATCAAGTTTTAGTCCAAATAATAGCTGTGAAAATGTTTAATTTGTTAGCAATGAAAATGCTTATCTGACATTGATTTTGGAGCTACATGTTGCTGAATATAAGCTGGTGCTTTTGCTCCTGAGCCATCGGATGAAATGCAAGAGCATGCTCAGATGCTGGCTGAGATGAGAGTCTCCAAGGTGCATGTGTTAACACTGCAGTGAAGAAAGCAGCCTCATCCCACAGACTTTAAAGGATACACATGGCTTTTTAGTTCTTAGACAACTGAGAGCATCATCTTTTCCTATGCTAATATATTCTGTTTTCTGTTTTCACAGGACTTCAAGGGACAGCGAAATTGCTTCAAACCAATTTCATCATGTGAAAAAACAATTAACAGCATTTCCAGGAGAGGAACATTCTAGGTATTCATCACAGATTCTGCAGTCACAAACAGTCCACAGGCACTTTCCCCTCTGACAACAGCATTTAGTATTATATATTGTATAATATCCTGTAATTCTGACTTGAATTTATAAATCTTTATAAATTCCATGGGCAAGGGACACTCAGGGGCTTTTTGTTCTGGAATATATGTGTGTTTGGTAGATAAAAGACAAAGAGCCTTCTAACATCAGACTGGATACCTCTGCCTGTGCTGAAGTTAAGTCATACTTCAAGATTTCTTTTTCTGGAGTTTGATAGGATGAGCTTCTTCATATTCTCCTTCCAGAGCAGGTTGGACATGTTGCAAATCATTCCTCCAGATGTTTTTAAACCCCTTCCGCTTTCGCAACAGCTGTTGCAAATCCGACAAAGAGGGGAGAAGGAACTAAACCCCTCCATTGCCTACTTTATCTCCTCTCATGAGCCCTGCCCAGCGCAGTGCAGGAGCTGCCATTTGCACGATTCTCTACACTCAGATCCCTGCGCCAACTGTGCTTCTTGCACGAGCAGGTGTTTTTTTGAAGTCGTAGCACTTGACCCTCTCAGAGCTTCTACTTTCAAATATGTAGTGTCCTTACTCTCAAAACGTGACCAAATGCTTTCTGTCCCCCCCTTGTTCTTTCAGATCTATCCAGACGTTGTAAGTTCACTTCATCAGGGGATCCCGGTGCTCTGTAGAGGTGGCTGATATCTCGCTCTGCTCATTGTGCCAGCTGCAAACACCGACACAGTGGATTTTTTTCCCTGACACACAAGTCAAAGTTCACTTAAGCAGTCAGAATGGTGCAGAGAAGAGCAGAATATGACTTTGTTCTTCTAGACAGACGTAAACAAGCTTCTTGCTTCTTCTGCTGCTGCAAGGGTAATGTGTCTCACGCAGTTCACATCCACCACTTCAGCTCTGCAGTCCCCTGGACTTCAATCCTCAGATGCAAACACAGCAATGAAGGTCCAGGTTACAACTTTCTTTCTGACTTCTGCTCACAATATGGCTTAAAATGTGGGGTGTCATTTTCTGTGACAGAAATCAAGCTGATTTCTTGAGCTCCCCACCAGCAGCAGAGACCTGAAGTGGCTCAGAGCTCTGGCAGAGCATGACACAAACCCAAACTCTCGTTTCAGCTCATACCTGAGGACCGGATTAACTCAAATCTGTGTCTCAACGCTGCTAACACATCCCACAGACCGCAGCCCTCATCCACAGCCCCAGGCTCGAGAAGGGCTCTGTGTGTCATTTCCTTGAAGGGTAGATGGGGACAAAGTGTTTACGGTGCAACCCCACACTACAAATTTTACTGTGATTGTGCAACAGCAGGAAAAACCACAGAGCCAGTAGAGTATTTCAAAACACATTATAAGTGACAGAATAAACACATTTTTTTTTACTGGATCAGAAGGAAGTAAGATGGGTATTTCAGTTGCTTACACAGACTGAAACCACGAAGATAGGCACCAAAACTGTTAGCTTTATCCTTAAGGCTTTACAACATTTCAAGTTCTGACGAGCTCTGGAGGATCCATATAGATGTCATCTCCTGGTATATGGGTTTGCTAGTGAAAACTTCACTTTGGAGCCAAGAGAGATAGCCAGACATGTCCTGTATCCTAGGCTAATTGTACGAGGCTATTATTTATTCCATTCAGTAAGTGTGCATCTGGTAGTGATGATTGCAAAGCCTATAAGAAGGCTGGTACTTCCTAGCAAGTGACATTTTTATGGTTAATAGAAACTGTCACAGAAACCACTTGGAGTGGGATATGTACAGGCTTGATTTTCAGTTTAACAGTAAATCGTTCCAGATTAGAATTAGATATCATGACAAAATCCTTCATCCTGTAAATTTCCAGAATGCAAGTAGCAGTGGCTCTGGGAAAAACTGTGATAAAACTAGAAGAAAAGTTTCTCATCTGGTTTTGACAAGCAGTGTGCCTGAGATCATGTCTTCTCTGTCAGTGATACTGCATTACAAATGTGCCTGCTCTTTCATTTCTGGCTATTGTATTAATAACAGGAAGTGGTCCTTCTTGTAGGCCATGACTCCTTGGGCAAGAGGCAATGCAAAGATGGAAGAGAAAAATGGACATCATGCCAGAGAAATCACAGGCAGCATCAGACCTACAGTGCTGCAAGAGTCTGAGTCATCCCAAGATCCTGAAAATACAAACTCATCAGCACCTAGTGGGGCTCCTACCATCAATCTGCTGAGATGAGGACAGAAGGGCTGATGCCATAGGTGAGGATGTCTCTACCCAAAAATTCTTATTCCTGGTTTGGAGCAGCTGCAGACATCTGCAGTGTTTGTGCCATTGATCTGCTGCCGAATGCCATAGCAGCCTCAAAGTAGTTTTGTCGTGACTGCAATGGTCAAAGGACATAGGTAAGACAAAGTCTGTGTGTAGAGATAATATCTTTTTTAAGACCAACTTATGATAGGTGGGAAAATTAGACCAGCCTCTTCTGGGCACAGTTCTTCTTCGGGACTTCAAAAGTCACTTCTTGAAATGCCTCCAAATAAAAAACAATCAGCACAAATGACCAATATCCTCCTGACTATTAGAGCTCAGATTTTCCCTTCCAGCAAGGAATTGAGTCCGGGTCAGTGTTGTACCATCTACCCTTCAGAAGAGCCCCTTGTCCCCCAGCAAGCGCTGAGGTGCTTCCAGAGAGCCAGAGAGGTTCTGTCTCTGAGCCATGGGTCTCCATTCTTCCCCTGTTACACAGGTGCTCCTGGCCTGCCTGACATTGCCCTCCTGCGTGGCTGGCTGTAAGATCTCATTCCTTTTGGGCTTCCCGCTTGCATGGCATGGAGACAAGGCCTTCTTTCTGCCCAGCATTTTCTTTCTCACGGAGCTGGAAAAGCCACAGCACCATGGGACAGCACGATAGGGATGGAGCATGGGATGGAGCATACTCAGGAAGCGAGGTTATACCCCGGCTTGCAAGGGTCCCAGTACCACCCTCCCATGGAGGAGGCACATCCCCTGGCTGCTCTCTTTCAATTGGGCTCTCCTTCCAGTAGCTAGAACAAATAACCATTTCAACAGCAGGGACACTGTACTGTACATCCCCCTGCAGCCCTTGCCAAAGCACCAGTCACACACTGTTTACCACAAGCCGGAGAATTCACTAAATCTGGCCTATTTTGAGTCAAACAGGGCCGTTCCAGCCCTTAGGAGGACAGCCCTGCCAGCTGCCCTCCCTCTTGCACAACAGGGAGAGGAAGGGGACATCCATCTCCGGAGCCCAGGCTGAGAGCAGCCACGGCAGTGTGTGCGAGGAGACAGGTGGCTGGTGGGGAACCACAATGGAAAGGCGATTGCATGGCACCTCTTACATAGTACAGGCACGTGGAAAAGGCTGTGAGCAGCCTGAGCCAATTAATTTCCATATTCCTTTTCAGTCAGATCTCAAAACGAAGCGTTGCATTCAGTGCCGGGACGCTCCAGAGGGGAAGGGGGGGAGGAAAAAAAAAGGGGAAAAAATGATTCAGCAATCAGCGAATTCAGAGAAAAGGCAGGAGGAATGAGCCTGAAGAGATGAATCAGCATTGGCTTCAGGTGATGGAGGGAAGGAGGCATTTCTGCTCTGCTGATTTGTGCAGCCTGATTGAAGTCAGCCCGGCACTGGCACTGCATCAGGACGGAAACTGCCTGATAGGCTGCGAACGCTGTGAGGGGAAAAACCCAGCAGTCATGCAGACAACATCTTTATTAAGTGCATTTTGTGACCTCCCAGCTGATTAGACATTTTTTTACTGACTTATGGCAGATCTTATAGATGCTGGGGGAGGTGGTGGCAGGACTGTTGTGTGGGGTTTTTTATGCGTATGGCAACGGGGTGTGGGGTAGTGAATTTTAAGCAGGGCTGCATGAAATTCAATCGCTTAATCTAAAATTACAAGTCACTGGCTGCCAAAGCAATTTTTTGAGATGGAAATTCTTCTGATTCACAGATTCCTTTGCCTCTTTTAAGGAACAAATGAGTAAACAAACTATGAAAATGTTGCTTGCTTTTTCAGAATTTGCTAGCAGAGAAATATTAATTTTTCGTCTGTGGCATTTGGCAGGGCCTCCTTTCCCCTCTGTAGCAGGTAGCTAGGAGAATATGATTCATGATGAACAGATATGGTTCCTAACACTCCTCTATTGTATAGCCAAGAGATGAGCCCATTGGTTGAAATGTCCTGTGGATGTTAATTAAGGTATACCAGAGATTATAAAACGTATTCCAGTCCCCTTGAAAGCTCTAGAGGAAGCAATGGGCCAAAAATATTTGTAGAGGATATATCCAATGGTTTGGTAATGTGCTAAGAGTCCTTAGTCAGCCAGGCAAAGCCTCCCGGGATTACCCAAGGATTACTCACAGAGTAGTTGTTGCAGACTCAAACTGCTGTGCCCACTCTCTGGCAATCAAGGTGTTGTAGGAAGAACACTCTCCAAAGAAGATAAATAGCCAGGCATGGGTGTTGGAGGGGTGCTAAGAGGTTCTGAAAACCCAGTCCTGGGTCTCATGCCAGCACCAAAATGAGTAGAGGTTTTTGGGAAGAGTCACCTACTCTTCTCTGGAATTTGTGCCTCTGGGAGCAGCACATTTTCCTGCTTCACTTCATGGGGCTGTGATGAGGCCACCCAATGCACCAAAGACTGCAGGGCTCTCAGGCGTCCTGCTAGTGGGGCTGCATAAGTGCCATTGGACCAGGCAACCTTTCACGTCAGTAAGTGCAGAGGATGAGAGAGAAGGTGTTAACTATTAGCACACTCATTCCCTCACATTAAGTCACCAAGAGTGTTCTGAGGAATAAACATCATGAACTGAGTCATTACAGGAGATTTTTGTTCATTTGTTTATTTTCTAGATACATCAGACCTGCCTGAAGCAGTCATACCCAGTCATTATAGTTAAAATTATTCTCCCGAAGAAATAATTACCAAGCAGGTAATCTTCTCTTAATAAATAATACGTACATGATCACACACTTCCCTATTTTTTTTTTCCCAGAAAAAAAAAAAAAAAAAAAAAAAAAAAAAAACCCAGAAAAAAAACTGTTAAAAAAAAAGGGGCTTTCCTTTTTCCCCCCCCCCCTTTTTTTTNTCCTCCTCCCCCTTATTTTGTGAATCAGGACATCCATGCATTATTGAGGCCTGCTCAAAATGGAGCTGCCTTTAAAGCAGAGTCTCTGTATTGAGGATTATGTGTGGATTATTGCTGAGAGATCATTCAGAACCGGAGCTAAGCATTTACCCAGAAATCATTTGTAATACCAGTTGCCCCTTATTTTGGCTAATAGCGGCTGTAAGGACAATTGGATCAGCGCTGTGTACCTGTCAGCTGCGCCGAAATTCCCCGCGCAGCCCCGAATTGTGTGCGGCACGATTACCGAGGGAAGCTCAGCGCTGTGCCTTATCTCTTCCGTAAATCCTCTTAATGCGGTGGCTGCCGGATCCCCCGCACACCGCGGAATCCACACCTCCCGGCGCTCACCCGGGGCGGGCTCTGCCTCCAGATGAACCCACCCCAGGGCTGGGGACCACCGCGCAGGCAGCCTCCTCGGCAAGGGGGATCCGCACCTGGGTGAAACGGGATGCGGATGCAGGAAAAACAATGTGGAGGAGCGAGGGAGGAGGGAAGGAGACGGAGGGCAAGGGAAAGGCTGCCTGGTGTCCATCATTTCCTACCCATGCTGCCTCCCAGAGGGGTTTTCGGTGCCCCCGGGGCATATCTCCTCACGAGCAGCAGAAGCTCACCCACCCCCCCTTTCTCCATCTCCTCGCTCAGAGTGAAGGGGGCAGATTTCCCAAATGGGGCGGAGGGCCCGGCTTGCCCACCCACACCGAGGATCCCCTCACCGTGAGCAGGCCACACGCCGAGCCTACTCTTTGGGAAAAGCCAACCTTTCCCGTGCCACAAAAGAAGGATCGCTACAGACCTCAACCCACTGCATCTCCCTGCCGCAGCAGCGGGTGTTTTTAAACAAATTCCTGCCTGACTGAGAGAAGGGAGGAGCGGGGGGATAAAAAAAGGTTCCTCGGGTTTTATCCATTTTGCATGCACATAAAAGATGAACTTCCCTTTGGAAACAAAACGCACAGAGTTGCGGTTTGAAAGGGGCCTCAATTTGGCTTCGACCGGGTGCAACTAATTGCAGTTGCGAGCACCGGCAGGTGCGAGCAGGCAGCTGAAGAGCCTCCTCCCCCCAGCCCTGCCTGGCCCCGGCACAGGGCATGTCCAGGCTGTGTGGAAGCCAGGAGATGTGAGGGACGGGACCGCAGGGGGAATGGGGTGTTTGCCACATCTGCTCCGCTCCTGCATTTCTGCCACTGCTCTGTACAATGTCAGCACGGCTGGAGGAGGTCCTAGAAGGCCCTGGGAGGCTCTGAAAGGTCCCAGAAGGTTCTAGAAGGCCCTGGAAGGTTATAAGAGACTGTTGGGGCCACCCTGGGACTGGATGATGCTTGCAAGTTAAGAGCCTCTCCTAGTCTCTCTGTCCCCCAGCTGTGGTCACACCTTGCCACCGTGTCAGGAGGGGAAATCGCTGCTACAGAAAAACTGTAAATACCTCCAATCTTTTCTTGATTTCTCCCACTCCATGGCCAGGGAGAGATTGTCTATGCCCTGTATTTCGTGTTGGCCTCCCCTCCATCTGCCCTGAACTGGAGCGCACAGGGGTTTCTCCACGGACTGTGCAGGTCCAGGCCAGGGGTCCATCTCCGTCTGTCACAGGCTCCCAAGCCAGCCAGTGTGCTTCCCTTTGGGCTGCTGCACCGGAGCATCGCTGATGCTGGGCTGGTTGTTTTCTTAGAGGGAATGTCCACATGGGCCTGGCAGCAGATGGAGGCAGTTTCATGGTCTGTCATTTGGCTCACTGCTGCTCCCCAGGATGACTTCAGAGAGGGGTTGTTTCTTCCTGTTCTGATTTTGGGGTGCTCCTTTCCCTGGCCAAATTCAGCACGGCACAATAAGAGGAACACAAAGCGTACTTTATCAGTGTCTTTCCTGAAAGCTCATTTTGCCTGCAATGCTTTTAGCAGGGCAGACAATTACATTTGCCATCTTAATTCTTTCGTTCTTTTTATGTCTTTAAAGAAGTAACTGAATCACCAAGATAATGCACAGGCTTACATGGAAGGGATCTGTGATCCTGTTGCCCACATCCTTCTCTTCCCACTCTTACCAGTTTGTCCCCTTGCTACTTAACAGCCCAGGGTATGAAATGAAGTGTCATGAGTCAGTTTGGGCAGGTGCTGAGAGTTTTCTGCACGGTGTCTATGTGCTTCAAAGGCCTGTGAATCACAGGGGTATTCCAAAGGCAGAGAAAACTGACTTGGTAATCTCACCCGAGCTCCTGAGTAATACACACACTGAAGGACATCTCTGAATTCATTCCTGAATGAACTAGAGCACATCGCTGGCAGGGGGAGGGGGAGGAAATCTAATCCTGATTTAAAGTTGTTGGTGATAGTCCCCACAGTCCTTGGTAATTAGTTCCACTGGTTAATTACCCTCACTGTTAAACATCTGCACCTTATTTGTAGTCAAAATTTGTCTGGCTTCCAACTTCCAGTTGGATCGTATTATAGTTGCGTCAGCTAGATTGAAAAGCCTTCCATTATCCCATTTCTGTTCCCCATGTCAGTACTTAGAGGCAGTGATCAAGTCATTCTCTCAACTTTGTCTTCGTTAGGCTAAACAGATGGAGTGTCTTCTCCAGTCTGTCACTTCAAGCCACGTTTTCCAGTACTTAGTCATTTCATTCTGTGGCCTTTCTCGGATTCGTCCTCACCTCATCCACAACCTTCCTGAACTGTTAGACACATTCATCTTTCTCATCAATCCTCTCTAGATGTGGTGTTCCCTGCAGTTACGGGACTGTGGTTTGTGTTCTGCTTCTGGATGCAAGTCCTAGTGTTTGTCTACATCGAAGGACACATTTTTGGGTTTGTGCCCATCTCATTAAGTGATCCTGACCATACTGCCGTGGTGATCCATCCGTTTCACTCTTCAGCTGGTGTTCCTGCTGGTAAGGAGTTTTCCTCATACATGGTGGGGCTGGACATGCTTCCCTTCCCTCTGCTGAACTTCCCCATTGCAGCACTTTGAAAGGACTGAGGTGGGGCATTGGAACTCATGTGAGGATGGGAAAGTCCAGCACTCAGCTTTTGCCTCTGCAGAAAACAGATGTGACATCTTTTCTCTTGCAGTCCATAGTGCCAGTGGGTTTAATTTATCAGTGAAAGAAGTTGTCCTCATGGGTGCACTGGGTTCAGATTTCCCTTCACCACAATGTATGGCAGAGATACCCTGCCTAGCTTTAAACAAACTGGGTATCAAAAGCACCACTGCGTCACAAAGCCCAGCCAGAGCACATGAGCGTGTTTCTCAGCAGCTCAGCCCACACAGAGGTGAATCCTATTTCTTCTTAAACAGCACTCAGCTGAGGAATCAACATCTTCCATGGATTCCCAGGGAGCCGTAAGCATGTTATTTATGGTGGGCAAACTGCTGCAAGGAGGGCCACTGAAAAAACATCCAGACCTTTTTTTTTTCCCCTAAAGGGGACATCGAACAGCTTTCCTTGTGCCCGCACACAGGATAGAGCTGGGACTCTGGCTCTGCAGCCAGGTCACTTCTGTTTGCATAACCATGCACAGGACACAGAGGCACACAGAGCTCAAAAGCATGGAAAAATGCAGCAATACAAGCAGTCCATGGGCATTTGTACCCGTTTCCTGGCTCAGGGAATGTGACTGCAGTGTTATTTCCCTGTGATTCCCAGAGGCTGTGCACTGAATCCCCTGGCTCATGTAATGGGTGAAATGCCACACAGCAGGGTCAAAGCTTCCAGCTCTCCAGTCCCCAAGCATCTGGTAGGCAGCCAGTGGGAAGCTGAAAGTTAATGCAGTATTAGCCCTTCTTTCCTTTACAATACTAAATTGCCTCTAAACCAGCTAAAGCTTTACTTGCCGACTCCAGGGATTTCTGTAGGTGTTATACAGATGTTGCAGGACAATAGAGAAGTAGTGGGCAGAAGTGCTTCTGTGGCAATTGCCCTCACTGGATTTGCCCATCATGTGCAGTTGCCTGAGGACACCAGTTACAGGAGCACATCCTGGCACGGTGCACAGCGCCACTTTCTGCCCGTCTTGTTCCTGGCTTGGGGAAACAGCCATGTTGTAGTGGGGTGACCTGTGTTTTGGGTATTGCACATGGAGCCTAAATTGTGCTGAGCAAAGCCTTGGGACCATCTAAATGAATGGGAGTTTTGCCAGTGACTTCATTGGATCTATGATTTCACCAGGACATCTGTCATGCATTAGCTACATCAGCCCTGATGTAACAGGCTGAAAACCAAAACCTGGCCTATGCTACTTTAGTCAGGGCAGGAGTGCTGATACCAGTATTTGGGGGGCAGCCAGACACAGATATGATACTTTCATTTTTGGGTTAACTGCAATCAGGTTTGGAGATTGTGGGGCTTTTATCAACATGGTGTAAATTATCCCCCCCTCATCCAAATAGTCATAGTGGCACAAAGACATTTGGGAAGCAGAGACATTTTTCATGTCACTGTAACTGGGATGTGCTGCCTGATTCACAAGTGTACCCTAACATTCAGTTCACTAATGCTCATAAAGCACTCTGAACAAAATAAAAGTACTACGTTGTATCATGACCGCATGGACTGAAACATTATTTTTATCCCATGAAATATTATTTTCATACCATAAAATAATGTTTAAAAAAGCAATGTAAATAAAAAAGCAATGTAAATAATTGATCACAGAGATCTCAGTAAAATTAACCACATACAAAAATCTAGACTAGTCTTTGCACAATTATAATGTATACCCCAAATATCTGGGCTTAATGACAGAAGCCTGGTAAACATTTCAGTTGCGGAACAAAAAAAAAGAAACATGGTTTGAAAATAGCTTCTCCTTTCTGCGATTTTTTTTTTCCTCACAGTCCAAATAACAGTGAAAAAGAACCCAATCCAATTCCCATAGGTCTCATTAATGAACCTGCAAAGGGAATGTGCTGGAATAGCTGAGGGCTCTCACTCCATTTAAAATGCGTAACAAATCCAAAAATCACTTATCTTCGCTGTTTTCAGGATATACAAAGTTCGTGTTCAGGCCTGTGCAGCTGGAGATTTCTGGCACAGATAAAATGCTAAATCTTCCGGGCTTCCCACTGCCCCCCTTGCCAAACTCTTGGTGCAAAGCCAGAGCCAGGTCCTGCCTTCCCACAGAAGGTGGGGGACACCCTCTATGTTTAGCCCCAGTCCTCCCTGTGGGACCACTCACAGCCAGCCATGTCCGGAGGCTGGTGACAGCTGCCCCGGGGGCTGAACTGGCCAGGGACTCTCTGCTTCTTTGTTGTGCATCCACCATCCTGCACGTGCTTTTCTGAAGCGTATTGACAAAGGTTTCCATATCTCTGCGTAGTTTAGACCTGGGATCGAGAACTGAGGGGTGCAATGCACTGGCTGCTCTGCGCCAGCGATGGGCAGGAGATGCTGGGCCTGAGGCACACCTTGGTTTTCCCTTTGCTGTGGAGGGAGTGGGAAGCAGTTGCAGGACATGGCAGTGTTGCTTTGAGAACTGCAGCCATCATCCCTGGATGTGGGAATTCAAGTTAATCCACCTGCACATGAGCTTCACCTTTCCTTGCAGTGCTGTGTAGAGGTGCAGCCTGAGCTACAGCCTAACTCTCCAGGCTGTTGCATTCTTCTGTCTGTATCAATATGGCCCTTAGATCCTATGTAACACCAACATGGTTGATCCAAAATGAGTTATCTGGGTTGGGGATCCTGGCTCGGCACAGCACAAACAGAGGACCAGATGCAAACCTTTACTTTGGGTTCCTGCCATCTCAAATATACATGAGTGGAGCTAATTCTGTTCCAAAGAAAATTTAAATTGTCTGGGGTTTTTTTTTCTCCCATGTCCTTTGCATAGTCTGTTTTTGTTTACTAAGACTAGAGTTACTTGGGCTTTTATCTAGGTCTCATTTAGGATGACTGAGTTGTTAGGTCCCTCCTGCTTCACCAAATCCAGTCCCCTGCTCTTTCAGGCAATCACATCTTATAATGCCACTCATAAACTGAACAAGAAGAAATAAAGAGTATTTCTTTCTATAAAAAGTGCTGTCTAAAGAGTAGTTGCGTATTTATTTTTCTGTTGTTGTTCCCTCTGCTCGTACTGAAAAGATGCTCCAGAACCCCCTGTTTCAATCAGGCCTTTTTCTCAGCACGATGGCAACTCCAAATAAGGGAAGGCAGTCCAAAAGGAATAAATAATATTGTGTGGGGAAGAAAAGCAACTAACCTACACATTATCATTAAGCAACAGGACGTGACAGGCAGTGTAATGTTTCTGGTTTTGTTGTGAGTCAGGAAGATGAAGGTCATGTGATATCAGCTCTCTCCGTAGCACAATAAACCTTATTAACATTATAAGATAAAAATAAATATTCAACAATTGAGGGGAAAAAGGGTCACACGTTTGCATCTGCTGGGGATTATTGACAGCAATCTGACATTACCGTCAGCTAAACCCACTGCTCTATTTTGTCCAGAGTTTCTAAAGCCATTATATAGTGATCAGTCTAATAAAGTCTAGATTAGAGGCATTTCTCTTGTGTACAAAGAGATTGGCTTTTGGGTTGCCTTGTGGAAAAGCAGCATTATTCTTAGGGAGAGAAAGGGTTAGTTGTCTCTAACAGCAATCCTGATGAAAAATGTAAACTTTCTGAGGCCATTTCAGACCTCCGGCAATATTTTATGCTAACAGGTTTATGTCTGAATTAACAAAGTTCTCTAACCACTTAGTCTGTTAAAATGCAGTTATTTTTAGTCCCCTTGCTAGGAAAGCATGTGCCAACCTGAATTTGGATTCTATTTATTACCATTTGCAATCACCTGGTGTCAGAGGCCACGTGAATCCTGTGAGTTTATCTGATTTGAGTCTGGAGCATCCAAATGTACCTTTCAACTTATTTCTTCATGCTGTGCATGTCTAGAGTGTTTTGCAGTAATACCATAAGCCCCTACAAGTGCACAGAGTGATAGGAAGGAGCAGAGTAAGATACTGTCCCTTGGGTACCACATAGCTCAGAGGAAGGTGCTGAATTTGAATTATTTCATATCCACTGACCCAGCATCAGAATGCAAGCTTCCTTCCTTTTCTTTTTTTTTTTTCCTTTAGAAAGGATGGGGGAAGAGTGGTGAAGAGGGGGACTGGGGGAAGATAACACCAAAGATGTTATCAAGCCAGGTGTCACTGAGGTACAACTCCTCTGGTTTTACAGTGCACGTAAAGATTAGCAACACAGGATTGGCATCCAGCAGCTACTGCCCCAGACCTGCTGCGGCTCCAAGTCCTGGGACCACAGAGTGAGAGCGAAGGACCTTGTGCCGACTTCAGCTGTGCTGGCTCAGGGCTCTGGTGGGAGTCTGTGCTGTCCTCAAAGACAGGAGTGGCTGTAGGCACAAGGCACTGCACTGACACAGCTGCATCACCTCCTCACACCGAACCAGCCCAGAATGATGCTTTGCATTTCTCATTGTTCATTTCAATTAAAATCTTCCAAAAACTTTAGTCAGCTGTGACATCCATTCTATTTCTGCTATTTTTTTAAAAACACAGGGATCATTTCAACCCTGGAGGACAGTCTATACTGGCCTGCAAAATCACACTAATACTTTCAAAAACATTGCTATAAACACTTTTCTTGCCTGAGAGATAATAGCAGTTTCACTTGGCTACCAGAGGTGGAACTCAACTATTCTTTAAAACTGGTTTGCATTAGGCAGTTTCACAAACTATGTTAAAAAGAAGTTAAACCCTGTTTGCATTATCACCTTTGTCACAGAGATTGTGATTAGCTCCAGAGAATTAGAGAGATGGTGAGACATTTTTCCTCTTGCCAGCTCAGACCAGGCCTGAGATTCGTATCACAGACTTTGGTTGAAAAACCAATACTGGAAAATTCAGTCCAGTCCAATCACCAGGGCTTTGTCTGATACAGAGAGGCTGCCATTGCAATGGGTAGGGAAAATTTGGCTGGCAAAGGCTCTCAGAAGAAAACGTACCCTGCACTGTTCCAGGCAGCTGTTACCTTTCCTCCTAAGGTTCTGTCTGCACCTGGAATATTTTGCAGTCAATGTTCCCAACTAGGTCTGGCACAGTCACAGCCCCAGGAACACTGTGAGCCCTGCTGCAGCACCCAAGATCCTCAGCCACTCTCTGGGTGGGAATTGGCTGCACACAAGACCATTTACCAACCCCTGACGGGGGTGAGTGACTCCTGTCAGCCACGCCTGTGACCACCTGGCGTTGTTTTACGTTCTTCACCAACCAGATGAGGGCACAGGCAGGCCAGGGGCTTTCAGCATTTCGAAGAGCCCCTGTACCTTCTGCTTCTCCCCTTTAGGATTCTTGCATTTGCTAACATGAATGCTTCTTGGCAGGCAGGGAATAAAATAAAAGCAAAATTTCTGAAGTTCTGCAGAGTAACCATAGTCCAAATAAGCCTCGACCTGCCTACATTAGCAATGAAGTGGCTCACTGGTCACTCTTATGTGAGTTACTTTTGTGTCTCTACTCACAGATGCCTCGCTATCACTGCTTTTAAGAGTGTGGCACTGGTCTCCAGAAGCAGCTCTCCAGAACAGGGGCACAACAAGAAAGTTCTCCATGTAGGGGCACAGACCATGCCCAAATTTAAATTCATAATGTATGTCTGTAGGCTTCTGTATCATGTGGAAGTTGAGAGACAGACACATGGAAGCATATGGACCTTGGTCATTAGCCAGTGCTGGATATGCCTTTTGAACCCAAGTACGATGTGATGTCGTATGAAGTACCTAATTACATACCCCGTTTAATTTTACTCCCTGTCTCCTGCACAAATGCACACATGTAATATAAGGTTCAGAGTTGCTGCTGTGCAAAATTCATGAGGACTCTGTGCTGATAATCTCACACTCTGTGGCTGAGGGCCTGGAGTCACCAGGCTGAGCACTGCGTGGCAGCACGGAGAGCTAAAAGACTGAGCTGGGATCCAACTGTGCTGCTGTCATGAGCTGTAAGGGTGACTTTTTGATTGCTTTTGATTCCATCCCTTATGGAAGGAGATAACATTTGTTTTATTTTCCTTGGAGGAAAGGTACATATTTGCCTTGAAATTTCAAAAGAATTAAGTCCTCCTTCGTGTCCCAATTAGCTCTTAGTGCGTTTGGACTGTGCCTGTGTAGCACTTTTCTACAACGCCTTTAAATCCAGGAACGGATATAGGTTGTGCTTGTGCCTGCAGACTGAATGTGCCTGGGAATTCTTCCTCACAACCCTGACAGGTTCCTTTCTCCTTTGCCTGACACAGTGCAGCCCCAGTGCAAGGTGCTAGCCACCAGCAATTAGTATTGGAGGGTCAAAGGACTTCAGAGCTGGGAAGGAAGGGGTGTATTTTCAGGGCAAAAGTTGGCTTTTCTTTTTTCTTTATGCAAAATTCATACAGGACTTAAGCATTCAAGCATGCCTTTTCTTCCTTTGCAGTATGCAACAGAGGTCCCCTAGCCAGTGCTAGTCAGTGGAAAAAACATCATTCTCTCCCAGCCTTCTGATACTTGCTCTCAACCTGAGCTTCCCTGCTTCAGAAAGACACATTCTTTTAATTTTAGATCAGTGATGTTTTGCTTTTAGCCAGTTACCACTAAATCACTCTTAAAATAGGCAGAAGTGAAATGTAAGTATTTATTTACAACCCCTGAAACAGACCACACAGTTTAAAAAGATGCACTCATAGAAATGCTGAAGTCTTCCTGTACCCATTCTGGTAGGTCCAGGGAGATTCAAAGCTTCCCATCAGAACATATTCACTTGTTTTCCTCCAAAAGCTTAACTACCTTTAAATGTTTCAAAAGGCAGTGTTGCTGCTCTTTCAGTGAAAACAAGCACTCTCACTAAGAGATGCAAATGTCAATGCACTAGACCAATGTGTCTCATCCTGTTCTTGACTTGACTAAACCAGCAACTCCTTCACTCAGTGAGGGCTAAATCCTGCCTACCCCCACCAAAAAAAAAAGTTGTGGTGTGGCTCTTCTTCACTGCAAGTATGTCTGTCTGTTAGATGCTGTATTTTATTTCACTTCAAACCTTAGCCAACACACCACAAGCATCTGCTGGGGACAAACATGGGTAGTTTATTAGTCACTCTTGGCTGAGACCAGCCACAGCAGTCATTGACTAGTGCCCGGTGATGGAGGGATGTAGGACTGCGCCTACTCCTTGCCAGCAAAAATAGAGTGAGCGAGTGATTGGTGCATGGGAAAGCTTCACTGAGAGACTGCTGACCCTTTGGAGAGTAGGTGCTTGACTATCAGGAGGTAGTCAAGGCACACAGGAAGGGAAAAAGAGGATAGTAGTAAGTGCCAAAGCGAATGGGGCTCATTCTTCAGGGTGCCTTTGAGGGGTCTCTTCTAGGTAAGACTGTGTCCCTCTCCTTTGTAAGCTCTGAAGACATCGCAGCTCAGTTTCTCCTCTGTTCTCGAAAACAACTTGTGGGAGTTTTTGTTCTCCTTGGGATGAGCTGATACTCCCAAGCCCTCTCTTTAAGGGTTGATTTACTCATTTACATGCAAAGAAGGGAAAATACCTGATACTGAACATAGCACTCTCAAATGTGGTGTTTAGAAGGGAGCCAAGCATAAGAAACCTGACTAAGTCATCTTGACATGCTTGCAACTGGCTGACCTTTGTTCTTTAGAGCCTCACTCTACTCCCCATCTCTAGACCTGTTTTGGACATGAAAATAATCCAGCTGCTAATTCACTACCAGCACGCTGAAGGCCTCTCTCCAAATTTTCTTCCACACATCACAGACTTCCTCACAGTAAAGACACATATCCTAACCTGACCATCCACTAGTTCTTCTCCTTTCCTTCCATCTGCAACGGCCAGTTACAAGCATAATAGGCATGCCTTGCCAGACCCCTTCAAAGTTTATTCTATTTTTCAAGAAGCAGAACCTATTTTAAAAACCTCTCTCAAGTCTGACCATTTTCAAGACAGAAAAGTCTTGTATGCAGCTATCTGGGTCCCTGGCACAAGAAAGAGTGCTTGCCAGGGCAAGGCTGTCTAGCCAACATGCATAAAATTGCAAGAACCTCTCCAAAACCTCTCATCAGAGATGAATTAATTTCCTCTATTCTTCTCCAAGGTCATTTTTTAAATTGCCTGCTGGAGGGAGACCTTGCTAGCAAGTTACTCATCTCCTGCCAGAACTACAGCTCCATGTTTTCCACAGCAGTCAGTCCCTCACTGATTGCTGTCTCTGAAATTACCTTTTTCCGTGTGGTTATTTCTCTCTGAGGCTACCATGCTCAGCTTTCTCAAGTCCAAGTCAACCAAGTTGGTGGGGTCTGAGTAGATCCACTGTGGAATCAGGAGGGTGACATGCAGATGCAGAAGTCGCCCTGTGTGCAACACAGCTCAGGCTCAGCATTCCCACCTCTGCCTTGGTCAGATGGGTGAAACCAGGACCATTTTGAGCCTCCTGTTACAACTCTGCAACGAGGGGAAAGTCAGAGTTACTTGCTTGTCTTGGATAAAATTCACATCTCCATGCCTCTGTCTGCATAAAAGCTATTTTGAAGGGCAATTTCTTGATTTGGAGTGATAAGGTGGCATCAAGCAGCACACCCATGTACTGCAGAATAATTTCTCAGTGGAAGATACAGCTTCATCAGACCTCCCAGCCCCATGGCAAATTGCAATTAACTCAGCCTGCTGTCCTGAATATCCTCACTCTTATGCTGGTTTCCAGCAGTGTTCCCTCAGTGACTGTAAAATTTGCCCTCTCCTTCCAGAAGAAAGACAGACAAGCTTACCATTTCAAAAAAGGGGCATAGCATTTCCAGCAAAATGTAGCACAACACGGTCTTGGTTCCACAGGGACAACTTTAAGGGAGCCCTCCTGATGTGTTTGTGGTGCTCCTCACACCACAGCTTCCGTCTTCACCTAGGGCTGCAAGGGAACGATGTTCAAACTAAACACTCCATTTCCATCTCTGCCTATCTGGCCTCTGTGGCCTCTCTAAAGAGGAAGAACAGTATGTTGATCACTCAGTAAGAGCAGGAGAGCTGCTTTAACAAGCCACAAACAATTTTTCCAACTTCTGGTGTAGTGAAGTGTGTCAGAGTTTGATCCAGTCGATTCCATGATGATGACTTCTTTGCTTTTTCTTTCTGCTTCTGTCACAGTTAGCAAGGTATCAACAGATAGGCCAGAAATGAGCAATTCCCCCATGCATGTGCTTCAGGAACAGCCTAATCCCTACTCTAGCCAGCAAAAGCTTTTTGGAAAAATCTGACAGCAGAGAAAAAGCACCAAATCTTAGCATTAGAAGAAAGCAAAGACAAAATCCCCCATAACAGGCCATACACTGCTCACACCCACTGCTCCTAAACAGGAAGCCTCCTAAAAGACCTCTGCCAGTTCTGGTTCTCTGAGGCTCTGTAGGTGTACATGCACATGTGAGAAGCAGAGAGAAGAGGAATGTCAAAGTGTGGCTTTCTCTCTACTGGTGGTTGCAGACAGAGCCAACACTTAGGGCGTGAGATAGCATCGGGCTCGATCTGCATCAAAGCTGCTGCTACCGCTTCTTCACAAAGGAAAAAAAAATTATCCATTTCAGTTATTTAGTTCTCAGCTGCACATACAGCAAAAAGCAGCATTCAAATCAAGGGTATTTGTGTCCTGACAACACTCTGTTGGTACTTACTGTTCAAAATGACCCTCTTGTGGCCTCGTGTTACCCACAAGATCCTCAGCTCTATTACTGGCAGCAGTGCATTTACAGACTTCCACGCCTTCCTTCTGCATTTTGATCACGTTACTGCACAGTTCCTAAACCTTTCTGAGATTCTTAAGCACTAGCAAAGACCTAGTCCCACTCAGGGGCAGAAGACAGCGAACATCCCACACCTGCTTATGTTACAGCAGTGATGCTGCTTCGCCAGTGCCAAACCTCAGGTAGAGGAAGGATGCAGATCCACTGCACTGTGTTTCTCCACACATGTGACACCTCTTGAGCTCATACTAAGGTGATCTGTACTTCCCCATGCCTTCCATGGTGTTGTAACATTGGTGTTAATTTTTCTAGGCCATAAAGGGAGAGTACAACTTCCTCCATTTCAAAAAAAAAAAAAAAAGCAGGTTTTCTTGGTTCATTTCCATAAAGCCCAATGCATTATGCATTATCTCATTCAAAGGTAAATAGTGGATACACACATGGATGAAAGATTAAATCCTGGAAATTCTAAACAATTGGCAGGAGGCATAACCATGGCAAATTGATTCTGTTCACGCTCTGCAAAAAAAAAAGGAATGAAAGAATATTTGTGCATTTTTTAAATTACATGTAAAATTTAAAAACATTTGGGGGTTGGTTTCTTCAATTTTTTTAGATTATTTTTTTCTTTTAGCAAAAGTACATAGCAATCATTGGAAAGTTCCTTGGTTTCCAAGGATTATTTTGAAACAAAATGTCTGGTAACCTTGCTGTTGCTCATCTACAACATTAAGTACCTGCATGACAATGCCTGCATCTATCACAGCAATGATGTGCAGGGGCAGACAGTGCCAAACGGAGTGGCAGGCAGAAAAGAAAAAAATCCTTAAAGAAAGTCATATTGGCCCAAAGAAAACAGGTTAATTTAAATATGTAGGTGTCTTGCTTGATTGGTTGGGTTTATATCAACCCTGACCCCACAGTAACTCCAGCCTTGCTGACTGAAGGGGTTATGTTAAAGCTGCAGGGCTGAGTTTGCAGTCTGTAAGGCTTTGCCATTGCTCTGTGTATGGCCTCTCACAGAGCTGTAGGTTGATATCCAAGGGCACCAGTGAGCAGCCTTGCTGTCCCTATCGGCCTTCATTTGGACTCAGGGTGGTTTAAGGTGTTGGTGTACAGGTGATCACAGAAGTCCTTGTTTTGTGTCCTGTGTCCCAGCCTGGCAGAGAGGAAAGCAGTGACAGCACCGTCCCCAGAGCAGAGCTGTGAGCACACCACGGGTCGTTACTGCTGTGCCTGCACAGATATGATTTCAAACAGAGTTTCAGCAAATTTCTGCTCCTTCTCTACCCAGAATATTCAGTGCATCCAGTGCACAGCTCTAAGAGCAGGCATGATAAAGAAAGCTTTGCTGCCACTGTCCATGTTGGCCAGCACGGGAGCAATTCTGTTTTATGGCCACTGGGGCCAGAAAAGCCTCTTTTCTCTGCCCCTGTTCATTCCCTATCACATGTGGTTGTACCACAACATGTGTGTGTGTGCAGGTGTAGAAATGAAATCACGTTGGCTGCGGGGGTGAGGAAGGTGCTCATCAGAACAAACCTGCAGCCCCATGCCAGCCTTTGTATCCACTGCCCTTTGCTGAGGACCACCTGGCTCTCACACAGGCAGATGTGTGCTCTTGCACAGTGGCCTGGCCATCTGCAATCCAATTCACTCTGCATTTCACCTGAGGAAATCTCTCCCTTCCCTAAAATAAAGGAGCTATGTAGCAGTGTGGCATTTAAAACAATTCTAGGTAAAGGAGCAGAGGAGCTTATGTTTGCATACTAGACAGGCTCGTGACGTAGGCTAAGACCAACAGAAACTGTTCCATTCTCCCTTCCACTTCCAGCCACACATTTTCTCTGCTTCTTTGCTCCTTCTTTTGCTTCCGTTGCTGCTGGTAACATGTGGGTAGCCTAGGAGGAGGCTAGAACAGGGAACTCATCTGGCTGAAAAAAACCAAACATTTTTTGCTGAGACATAGCCCATTTCTAGACAACCATTACTCTCCCCCAAGGTGTGCCATGCTGTTGGACATGGCCACCAGTAGACACAGTTCTGGGTTCAGTAAAGAAGGTCAGAGAAGTAAAGAACCCTTTTTCCTCTGCTTCTTATCTCAATGTTAGAGGCGCTGACAAGACCTCGTACAGCGATCTCTTTGAACTCTAACACAGAGTCTGAACCTTCTCAGACCTTCAGCACCTAACTAGAATGGGGGACTTTGGTCACACCTCAGCAAATAGAGTGGTGTGATCATCACAGTTTTCCTGTACACCACTGCAGTTGTCTCAGGACTCAGAGCAGTCCCACCAGTGTTCAGGTTCCATCGGCCATTCCTAGAGCATTTCATTACTCCCTCAAAATGTTTTTTGCCTTCCAAGATTTCACATTGCCAGATAAGTTCCCTCACTGCCTGCAAGCCATAGAGATTTCATGTCCCACAACTATTGGATATAAAGCAGCAGGGAGATGTGGTCTGTCCAGTCGTTTTATTGTCACTATGTTCATGAGGATTTTTTTTTTTTAAGTCTGTATTCCTCTCATTAAAAAATGCTTTCTCCATTGTCCTGAAATGATTGTCAGATTCAGTGTGGACTTACCAAATTGCTTTCCTGGAAAAAAATGTCAGGATTATATTCACAAAGCTGAGAGGAAGACAGCCACTTTTTATTCACTCATAAAGGATGTGGGAGTCCTGGGTTTAATTTCCTCGTCTGCCTGGGGGAACTTGAACCAGCATCACTTATCTCTCAGGAGAATACCATAAGGCTGTGCTGTGCTGCATACTAAGGTGGGTTTGTTCTCACTCTCTGCAATTGGTGTGTCTTGGTCTGCAAGAAGATCTTTCTAGACCCGCAGCTGAGGCTCTCACGTGGAAATGGTTCTCCTGGTTTCCCCAGGTTGTGAAGTACTGAACTATTAAGGAACATGGAAGTGCTGTGGACCGATCACCCCCACCAGGAGCCCCCCTGTGCTCAAGGCACAGTGACACTCTCCTCAGAAATCAGAAGTCCAGAAACAGCAGCAGCACAAGGTATTGCACGTCCTGCACAAGCACTATGTCAGCCAGAGCCATATACTAAAGCTCACAAGGTGAAAAAACACAGCTCTGTCTGCTGAAGAAAATCACTTGTATGGTCAGCACAAGTTAAAGATAGGAAGACCAAATTAGTTCAAATAGGAAGTCTTCCTGATTCACACAAATGCTGTTTTGAGGTCAGGGCTGATACCCAAGATGAATGCCAAAATCAATGGACCAAAACAGGTGTATCAGGAGCTAAACCTAACTGGTGGCTACTGGCATGTTCATCATCTTCTGGAAGTATCTATTTTGATACTGATAGATGGACAGAAAACAGAAATCTGACAGTTGTTATTGCCATCTTTGAGACCCAACTTAACACCGTTGGTCCCTAGTTAACTGATCTGATCAGGCCTTCCGGCCGCGTTTTGGCCCAGAGACACGCAGATGTCACTGTTAGATCCACCAACTTCAACTCAGTCCTGAAAATCCACTTGGAAGATGAGGTCTTGACATGACCTCTTTCTTAGTTGTTTTGTCGTTTCCTCACATGCTTCTTTGCTTGTTCTCTCTCCTTCACCTTCTGTTTAAACAAACTTGCCTAGACAGGAAGGGTAGGGGTTGTGCAACCCCAGCTGTGAACAGCAGTCAGGGAGACTCCTAAAAACAGTGCCCAAAAGAAGCAGATCCTAGTACAAGTCTCTTAGAGGGGCTAAGGCCAGGTTTTGTGCTTGTCCTTCTCTAGCAATGAGGCTGCAAGTAAAAGTCAACACCAGGAAAAGAAGTAATAATTTCTTTTCTCTGCTATCGTTTTCTCTCCCTGTGTGCATATGTGTGTCTTCAAGTGAGCAGAGTCCAAAATGAGTAGCAACAACAGATCCAGTCTATCTCGATGAGTGTCTCTCTTTCCCCAAGAACAGTTTCTGCTGCTATGAACTTAAATAAAGGGAAGGAAGATTGCTGTAAGAACTGCCGACAGCTAAGGGAAGAGGAATAATGGACGCTTTTAGAAAGGAAAGTCTTACTTAATACTTTATTTTTCAAGTGCTTAAACTGTTTTTCCTCCTTTTTGTGTATCTTTAATTAAAGGTTAAAAGACTTCTACTGGTGATTGTTTGCCATGGTAACCAAGTAGGCTGAGGTCTCTGAATTCAAAACCCAAAACCTTTTTAAGTGTTTAATGCTGCATGGTGTCGGGGTCATGTTAGCATCTTTGACTCACTGAGGCTACTTCTTCCCCTGAAGTGAACACGACTGTGCCCTGATGGCCAGGCCTCCAGATAGGAGAGGGACAGCCATCTCACCTCCACAGTCCTCCTTTGAATCTAACCCCTTCCTCCCACTTCTCCTGTGGGTGTTTCAATGTTTCAGTTTGAACTAAAGGCAATTTTCATTTTGAAACAAAGCTATTTTTTTAGCAGTTTGTCAGTGAGAGGAACAAAACATAACCAAACTCCTCTGTTCCTACTGCGAGGTGCTGTTTTCTTCTTTCCTGTTGAACCCCACCTGCATTTATTTTTACCTTGCTGCTATTTTTAAGTGTGGGGCCCAGCTTTATGTTATTCAGAGACTTCAGCAGCAGGATACACATCATAGTATTTTTTAGTTAGTTAAGAAAAATGACTGGCAAAGTCATTTTTGCAATGTGTGCTGTCTGTGTCAATGCACGTGTGTGTCTGTATTACATTAGTCACCTCAGCTACTAGAATGACTTGCAATTAAGATTGCAGTAGTACCTGAAATGTCACATTGCTTGTCTCTGTTCTGAAAGGTCCACTGTCTAGCAGGTAAGGCAAAGAAAGACATATGAGGACATGACCAGGCTTATCCCCATAACCATGTTATAAAGGGCTAAAAATGCTGCCACACCTAATAGAGAAATGCCTCGTAGCTGATGCAGAGTCACTGGCCACGTGCAAGTTCTCAGTTGGTGGTACTGCAAAGTAAGATGAGGTTCAGACATGGAAAAAACTAACCTGTTTCACTTCACCTTTGCAATAGACCAGGACTGCACACAGTTCTCACATCTTTCCAGGGAGCCAGCCCTCTCCAGCCACGGTGGCACACCTTTCTAAAGTGACTGTGTTGTGACACGCAGCACCATCAGAACACAGGCTGAGTTTGAGGGAGGAGCAAGACAATTAGCACAGGAGTACCCACATGGCTGGAGTGTTGCACCAGTTTTGCCTGCGGACAGCGGTAGGTGTGAGTTTATATTTGCCTCACAGTCAAACACAGAGCTGGGACCTGCCCCTTCAGCAGGATGTGGGTGGGCAGCCACTGCTTGGATGCCCCGGGAATTCCACACTGCCTTCGGAGCAGGTCTTTATGAATCACAGACCAAGGCACCAATGCTTCCCCTCACTTCACCTGTCCTGTGCATTTTCCCTTGCTTTCTCATCAGCAGCACCGCCCTGGTCTTTGTTTCCAGGGGCCATTTCCTTCATTCTGCATAGATGAGCAATTCAATCTGCTCCTGTAAGCAGATAAATCAATGAAAATAGGAAAGAACAAGAGCACCTATAACTGAATGTTGGGATGGATATACAGTGTATGCAGTCATCCAGCTCTCTCCTCATGCACTTCTAAACTAACTAACATAGGTGGTCAAACTGTGGCACAGAAACCCAACCACATGTGTTTGTTCATAAGACTCACTCACTTCAATCAGCAACTTAAAACAAAATTAAAAACAAGTTTCTCCAGGAGAAGAAAAGGCAATGAGTTTATGTCTGCTTTTATCCGTTCCTCTTCAAAGTTTTTCTCTTTCATAAATTACTCTCACCACAAATGTTCTCATATTAAGTGTAGAGAAAAGAACAAGATTATCTGCTTTGAATATCAGCAGACATACTAATTTGGACACATTCTCATATGCCAGATGCTGGAAGAGCTTCTTTCTGTGAAACTATATTGAAATACCCAAGCCAAAGTTTTAGACTTTATTTTTTTAAATGAAGTACTTGCAGCAACTTATATGCTAGTCCAGGCTGTTGTGTTGGTTTTGGTTGAGACACAAGCCTCTTTTAAACATTTTTTCTGAAAAAAGAAAAATTGTCTTCTCAGCTCCGTGTAGTCCTGCTCTGCAGGGCTCTATGGACAGCTTTTTTTTTCCCTTTTTTTAAACAGTCCTCCAATTGCTATCTTTCCTAAGCCTTTTAATTTCTCATAGTATAAAGTTTTCTGTGGTTGCAGAAGTTCTTATTGAATGTCAGTGGTACTCCCTGAAAACACCTGACTAAGTAGGAACCATCTAACCCTTGGGAGTTATTGACTACTGCCTCCAAGGACGTAATTAACAAGTGGCAGAACTTGCCACGTGGGTCATGTTTTACAAGATCCCACAGTATCGGTATTGATTATGATTTGATTAGATTAGGTTGATGGTAAACGCTCATTTAAGTTATGAGGTTTTCAGGCAAATAGTGAATATCCTGTCATGGGCAACACCAATCACATTTTGAACACAAAAAAAACTCCTTTAAAATGATAGTTATGATCATTATATATGCAATACCTTGAGGCATGTATATTTGCAAGAGACTGAGCCTGCCAGAGAAAAGCCGTATTCCTGCATTTAACACCTTACAAGCTAAAGGCAAAAATGAGTTTAACACACTAAGAGGTAATTTTGCATTAAAAAGAACAGCTTATGGAAACCTCTGTTCAGTGCGTGCCTGCCAGCTAATGGCATATTTATAGAAGATGGCAGCAAATACAGCTGGGCTGGCATACCACACGTTATTGCCTTGACACTGATTCTAAGGAGACTTTAATAAACTTGTACAAGGGAGAATGTTATTTTTCAGTCCCTCAAAATATGTAGGTGTTTCTTCGAATCCTAAAACTCCCATGCATCTGTCAGAAAATTTCTGTTCTATTCAGCAAGGATAGAAGAAGCTGAGGTGATTTGGCTGCCCAGGCCAGGGTGTGTGCTGCCCTTGGGATGTGGTAGAGCACTGGAGACACGTGCACACAGCTGCAGACATGACAGAGGACCTAACAGAGACCATGCCTCTACAAAGCTGTGGCTGAAGGGAGTCCTGAAGTATCTCATGCATCTCTTGTTGCCCAAGGTCAGGCAGATGAATCTCACTCATTTTTTATTTTCATGTGCCACTCGAATTTTCTAATCTCTGCTGACCCTTTTTTCCTCTCTCTCTGTCTTATTCTTACTTCCTTAGTAAAAAAGCAAAATAAATTAATTAATTACTTATTTACTTATATAATTCTTAACTCCTTATTAACAGCCTTCCAGTACCTGAAGGGGGCTTACAAGAAGGCTGAAGAGGGACTTTTCAAAAGGACATGCAGTGATAAGACAACAGGGAATGGCTTAAACTGAAGGAGAGTAGGTTTAGATTATATGTTATGAAGAAATTCTTACCTGTGAGGGTGGTGAGGCCCTGGAACAGATTGCCCAGAGACACAGTGGACTCCCCACAAGTGTTCAAGACCAGTCTGAGTAACGTGGTCTCATGAGAAGTGTCCCTGCCCATGGCAGGGAGGTTGGAACTAAAGGATCTTTAAGGTCCCTTCCAACACAAGCCATTATTCTATGATGCTATGATTCTATAAAGTGGGAAAAGTCTAACAGGAAGAGAGACAAAGAAGAAAAAAAGAAATTAAAAAAAAGTTGGAACATTTTTTAATCTTAAAGATTTCAAACAAAAAGAATCAGAATTATAGAAACATTTACAACAAAACATGTTCCTTGGTTTAATGTTACTTGCAGTTTTCTCTGATCCATTCTATCTGCTAATGCCTGGAAAACTCCCCAGCTCATCTGTGAATGCTCTTTTCCCAAGTATAAGCAACTGGCCGAATGATTCAAAAGCTTTGCTGTGCCACAAGCCATCAGATGATGGAAACAGTTCAGTGAAGCTTCTCACAACGTCAGCCCAGGTTAGAGCCTCCTACATGGTCTGGAAAGCAAATTAGAGAGCCATGAATGGTGATGGTGCTGCTGACTTTCAGAATGGCCTCAGTTGTCCCACTGCATCTTCACTGGGACAGAAGGAAAAAGAAATGAACCCCAGTGCAGTGCCATGAAGATTCATGTCAAGTATTACGACTGCAAGTCCTCTTAGCTGCCTGCAAGAATTATTTCAAAACTTTATCTGAGAGAAGAGCTGGTTTTACTGGCAAATGAGCATAGAAAATGAGTGTAGAAATTGCCCTTCTAGCAGGAAAGACAGCAGATCTTCAGACTGTGAAGTCTGTGGGTGTTTGTGTGTGTATGTGTGCAGCAGAGGAAGAAGCAATAGTTTACTGCTTTCCAAAAAGCAGCAGATGGATCTAACTCCCTTGGTATTGGAAGCATTTGGTCCTAGAGTTGTTGCTTTGGCTCAGCTGTCTCCTTTTGGGACTCAGTGAGATGCTATGGCCACAGCCAGAACTCCCCCTGGATGTAGCTCTGGAGAGGAAGTGGGGCTCAGTGACTGAGGACCTGGGGCTCTCCACCAGCCGACGCTTCTGTGCCTCTTCCTAGGTAGGCTCAAAGAGAAGTTACCAAACTGCCTTGAGAAGGCAGAGAAGAAAGACCATGAAAAAAAAAAGAAGCTGGATTCCCACAAGCCTTTTAAAACCAGACACATCCTGAAACACGACAGGCTCCAGAAAGCAGATATATGCAGTTCACTCAGGTATGGAAATTTGCATTACGAAACTCCTATTGTTGCCTTCATGTTACAACACCTTTAATTTCTCTTTTCCTCTGTGGTTTTATCTTCTCCTGGGCACAAGCTGCTGCCAAGTCTCAGGTGCTCTACCATTAGGGTTGCATCACTTTGATGGCAACACCATTGCTCTGATAAAGCAGCCACTGAGGGCCCTCCTGTGCCCTTCAGACAAAAATGTAGTAGACCTCTGTTTGCTGCACAGTTGGAAACTGAAAGGGGAGAGTCTGACAAAGAAAAGATCTGTGGCCCTGGCTAAGATAACAGACCGACTGTCAAGGGCAATCTGCTGACCTCATTAGCTTTGAAGATCTGGGCAGGTGGGAAATAGCAGGGAGTTTTGAATTCATCTCTGTGACCATCTCCTTCCTCGCTCAACACTCATGTTGTCTTGCCTTGCAGTGCAGAGTAGGCAGCTGTATTTCTTCAGCAGCACTGAAATTTTCAGCCAGAGCAGCCTGTTGGGTCAGCAGTAATTCCACCTCTGCCAGTGCCCTCTCCTGCTGTGTGCAGCCTGGGATGGAGCCGGGGAAACCCAGACCCAGCTGTGCCGTGATCTGTGCAGCTGCAGCCAGCCACGGACTGCGGCTGCTGCTCAGGAGCAAGGAAAAATGGCACAGCCACTCTTCGTCAGCATCTTTGTGGTGTAGCCTGTAATCCTTCACACGTGTTCCACCAGGCAAATTATCAAAGCAGAGGCGTGAGTGTCAGCAAAGACTCTCCAGTATCCTTGGGTGATAATGTTCCGTTGTTTTCACAGCCTCTCCTCCAGCCAAGTTAACAAAAGCAGGCAGAAAGCTGTCCAAAAGTGAGCCCAAGAGAAACACATCAATCAGAACATAGAGACAAATTCTCTCTCACACAACTCTGCTACAACCAACAGATTCCAGTGAACACAATGCCCCTTCACTGCTGCCATTCCCCAAGAAGTCTCTCCACTTACAATCCCCCCAACACCATTTTTTCCCCCTGGCAGCAGCAGGATCCTCTTTCTCCTCTGTCACAGTCTCTTGATGACAACTATGACCTGCGACAAAAAGGCTGAGAGTTAACCCCGCCACTGAGACCTGCTTCAGCCAGGGTGAGGTATCCACATGCCAACCCTGCAAGTTCATTCCAGGGCAGTTTGAGGGGTGGTATTAAAGCCGGCAGCTGCACATTGTCCATGGGACCTCTCCTCTGACGGTCACTGACTGCCACATTGATGGCAGGAGTGGCAGATGTACCTTCTCTTTGCAGCAGCACCTCACAGCCAAGGTGCTAATCTGTGCTGGAGAGAAAGAACCAGCTACAACTGTCTCACAGGTGCTCCCCTGCAGAGGTGATACCCTCTAGCAACACCTCAAGGCGTGAACTCTTAGAAATCATCCCAGTGTGACGTGGCAGGGCTTTAGGGGCTAGAGCCCTTGGAGTGAGCCTGAACAGCCCTACACAGGCTGGCTGGTTGTGAGATGGCCACCAGCAGAGCTGCCACAGCCTTCCTGCCATGGAAGCATTCTGGAAAGAAAGGTTGTCAACACGTGATTGCAAACTCCTCATGGCACAGCACATCTTTCATCCCTCTGACAAACCTGAGCATGACGGGGAAAAGCACGGAGACAGTGCCCAGCTGACCCCTTCTGGCACTCCCCAAACATCAATGTTTGTTAATAACACAATAAAGAGAACCAAAAAGGAGCAGACCCTGAGAAACAGTGCAAGTTACCTGCCAACTGAACCCTAGCAGCAGCAACAATAAACATGGTACAGGCAGAAATTATCAAAGACAACTTGGGAGGAAACCACAAGAAATGGCAGTTGAGCCTTATTAGTGCTATAAATCATAGAACTGGTTTCAGTTCCTGCAGCTCCTCACATGCCGTGTGACGCTGTCTCTTGCACAGCAAGCAACAGGGGTCTGCACAGCCTGGAGGCACAAAGCAAAGCAGGCGGGGGAAAGCACCGCTTTTTACCAAAGTAATTCTTAATTTAATTATAAATCAAAGGCAGGGGGGTTCTGCTGCTGTCTGCGAGGGGATGAAGAGCATGGAGAGACGTGTGTGAGGTGGGACAAACGTGGAGTTTCTAGGATTTGGAAACTTCTCTAAGTGCGTGTTTCAGGCAGACATCCTCACAAGGCTATCTGATTGCTTGTTTATTTATTTATCTGAAGATTTGCCACCTCTGTGCTCTTTGTTTGTCTGGCTGTCTTTAAGCCCGTTGTACATCCTGAGCTTTTTTTCTCCAGGGGTGATTTTGATAACAGGAGCTATAATGTTTGATTCCTCCTCTGACTCTCCTCTGAAGTGGAGGGAGCAGAGAAGGGTTAGCCCACCTCACCTCTAATTTTAACAATGTTTGAAGCTTCTTGAGGCAAATGATCATTTTTTTACTTGGGACCCTCCCATCCCCAGACATTGATGTGCATCATTGATTATCCTTCTGTTCCTGCCTGGAAAATTCACTCTATACTGAATTCCCTGAGCAGAATTTTAGACTCACCAATAACCATTGTTACCTATCTTGTTCAGGGAAGCAATGAACCTAAGAACTAATAATAACCCTTACTTATTTTTAGTATAATTTAAGAGCCAGCAATGGCTCAGCATGGTAAGGGACCAAATATGGAGACAGACATGGTGTCTAGACAAATGTTTTGCCCTAGAAATACCCACCACCAGGGATAATTCAGGCTCCCAGGAGGAGCTCCAGAGCCTTTAAAGGAAGTCCCCAACCCAGAGCGAAATCCTAAGCATTAAATTTTGTTTTTGAAGCACACCTAAAGCACCCTGATTATCATGTGATTTGTTGTGCACTACCGCATAGGAAGTAAAGATATATACATAAAGCCAATACCCAGTACACTCTGTGTGTGTATATCTATATATACTATATATGTCTTTTATATATATAAGACATATAAAGACAATATCCAGTAAAGACATAAGCCTGGCAGGTAGCACAGTGTGGAGCAGCAAAACAAATGACAAAGACTCAAACCAGAGTGCTCTAAGAAGTTCAAAGGAGGAACAAGTGGAGTTCTGTGTCTTACTGGGTGGGCTTTAAGTTCAAAATATTGATTATCTTCTCCTGGTCACTAAATAGATAAGAGTCACACAAGTCCAATTGCTTTTGTTCTCAGAAACTGGTCCTTAACTATCTCATGTGAAGTACAGTAAAAGTTTTCACATCCTCAGAGCTCAGACTACATGAATGGATTGTGTCCACTTCCACACATCAGGAGAGGAGGCCCCAGAGGAAGGTGAAGTCTGATTACAAGACACCCATGAAGGCGCTGCAATACACTCTAGCTTGCTTGTGTCCTCTGCATGTCTGAAATGCCTAATAAATAAGGAACTGCTGGTAGAAAAATGGTAACTCTGAGACAGTACTTTTGTCTTATCTTGTGTTACTTCCCTGCAGCAGCATTGAGCTTTTGGGACAGATTCTCTCAACCAATCGAGCTGTGCTTTGCAATAGCACAACCTCAGAGGAAAATGCTGTCAACCCACCACACAAGCCCTGTTTGGCCCTTGATGTAACCACTTCAGCTAGAGACATTCTAAAAAGGCTAAAGCAACCCACTCTTCCAGTCAGACAGGGAAAATGTAGGTTCTGCGTTGCCAGCAGCTACCCAGAGGGAAAGGCACGGCCCAAATGGGCGCTTTCCAGACCACAGGTACCGTGCGGCCGGGGCAGAAGCAGAGGCGGGTTATTCACACTCCTGAGTGTGAAGCAACCAGCAGCAAATGGTTCATCTAGAAACACTTCTCTGCATTCACTCAGCTGCAGGACATGGTTGGGGCTGTAGTCTTGTCTGAGGCCAGGCAGGGACAGATTTGCAGCCTGGCCCTGGCAGAAGAAGACAGCTGATGCTACAGCTCGGTGATCACAGACTACACCACCCCTGCCAGAGGAAGCTGTCCTGGCCTCCCCTACCTCCTGCCACTAGTTCTCACCCTGAGGTCATCTTCTTCTTTGGCTTCAGGAGAACTGATCCCTCACAGACGCTTTTTTCCTGGTGAATTTTAATGCAGGCTAATTCCTTCATCCAGGTCACTGTGTGACCTCACATGCTTTTGCGTCCAGCAACTGAGTGAGCACTGGGAAGCAAGACCAGCAGGAGAGTTTTCTTCTGCTTCCTACAGCAACTGCTTATTGCCACTGAGACTTTGGGGGATTGTTTGGATTTTTAAAGGGGACCTCTCAATTACAGGACACAACATTCAAGTTCTGTCTCTCTGCTTATGGCCCCAACATATACATGGTGATCTTGTCTTCCTATGTAAAAAAAATTCAAGTGAACCTTTGTCACAGATACAGAGCAACCACATGTTTCTGTGTTATGGACAACCTCATAAAACCTTTAGAGCATAATGTATGAGCTCCACAGTCTTGTTGGGAACACACCTCATGTTGACTCTGGTGGCTTGACAAATTTCTATGTGTAAAGCTAATCTCTCCCATTGTCTGAGATCCAAGACAGCCTAAACTTCTTGCACTTGTACTGTAGGACAGCCTACTGAAGGTACTGAAGCATTTTGTGTGCAGCTGCTTTGCTGGTGACTGGCAAAGCAAAGAGCATTAGGACACTTGGCTTTGCTCTGACTCAGTCTGGTTGATTTTTTCGTGTGTGCGACCACTGCTTTCAGTAGCAGTAGCTATATATGTCTGCTTTAAATGGGTGTGAAGCTCAGGCTTGATCAATCACTATCTTGCTCAGGGTACAGGCATTTGTGCAGTTTCTGAAACAAGCACATCACACCAAGGAGTTACCCGAAAGCACATCACTTTCTTCTCATTAACAAGATCATGAGGCCCCAAAAATTATCTGTTTCTTTCAACATCGTCTTCTGATCCCTCAGGTACTGAGCCAGAAGCCTGGAGGCAGCACTGTACCAAGCCAGCTGCCAACTAGCAAGGACATTCCAGCAGGGTGAGCATCCAGGAGTTGTACATGGCTTTGCAGAGATCAAGGAATCGGTGCAGAGAGCCGCTGCAAGAAGCCTCTGCTTCTGACCCGTTCTGCTGCACAGCATGGGAAGTCTCCCTTCAGGACGGAAGAAGCTGCTCCTTTCCCTCCCACGCAACACTGCCACTTGCCATGTCTCTGGCAGGGCTGGGGGGTTGGTATGTCGCCTCATCACACAACTATTTTAGTCTGCCAAGGCTTGCATCACATCTGTGAGGATGAGTCAGACCACAGGAAGTGAGGAGAGGCATATGCATGTGCACGAGGAGGGGGCTGACCCTCTTAGATAGGATGGCTGCTCTAAAGGAAGGATTCAGGTGTAATTTCCAGTAGCCCTAGACCAAGCAGACACTTGATCCATAATCCCTGCATCTCTTCCATTCTCCAGGCAGTACAATGAAAACGTTCACCACACTAAGGATTTTTTAAACAATTCAACTGTAGGAGTCTTCAGGAACTTCAAACTTTTCAGGCCTTCCTCCTCAGTCTCATCTGTACAAAGAGAAAGAACAGAATGTTTTATTTAACAGAGAACGAGCTAAGCTAAGGGTCTGGGATGCTGGGTTTGTAGCAGAGATGCTGGCTGTGGCTTTGGCCTATCACTGGCACATTCAGGACTCCATTTCCCAAGTCCTAATGTGCAGTGTTTGACTGAGGATGTGAAATGCGTATCTATGTATGATGCCAGTCGTCTTGCCAGATCCAAACAAAACTGATTCCAATATCAGGCTGAGACACTGGAAATGGAAATGGCCTTGACACATGATGGTGAGCATGGCCTGCCTTGTCTTCATAGTGCTTCTGTCTCTGCTAGCTGCCTTCACTGTCCACAGCCTTTGCCTTCTGCTGAATGTTTCCTCCACTCAGGCTGTCCCTGGCTCCTCTGTGCCATTCTGACCCAACTTCCAACTCAAACCAAACTTCCAGACGCCATTTCTGCTATCCTGGCCCCCTCCATCACTGCATTCCCTTCTGAAGTGTAACCAGGCTCCAGATTTTGATACAGCTCGGTTAAAAGGAACCAGCATTTGATTAGACCCTCCAAATAGCATCCCACCCCTCTCATTACTTGGAGCTGTTCTGAAGACAATAGATGATCAGATGTGCCCAGGGAAACAGCTGGGGTAAGCACAGGGATAGAAAAGCTAACTTAGGAGAAAAGGCACCAAGAAAGAAAAACAGTGAACCGCACTTTCAAGTTTTGCCAGCATAGCAAAGAGTGTGGGAACAAATTACAACATCAGTGAGATACCTCTGGCAATAAAAGCCCCAGTTTCTTTAGGAAACTGGTATAAGTTATACCGGCAAAAGCTGTATCTCCAGTAGGAGTTTGTCAGAAAATCCTTCCCAGGGTAGGCAGAGCCAGCAATATTAAAAGGCAATAATATAGCCCAGCTGTAGGAAGCCTGTTTTCATGGGGAGAAATATTTTCCTGCGACAAGTCTCAAGCAGTTAAGCTCCAGAGAGCTTCACAGTACAGGCAGAAGCTTTGTACATTTCTATATGAATATGTATTTAATTATGACTCCAGTGCAGAACACATTAACATAAATAAAGAGGAGAAATAGAAAGCAGGAAAGGAGGGAGGGGAAAGGGCTGTTTTTCACCTGTCTCCACTGGCAGCAGCCCTGACTCCTCATCATTCTAGGGAGGACACGGAGCTGTGCCTGGACATTATAGCCTGCCCATCTGCTCCCAGCAGGTAGGACCAGCCTCCTCAGCCCTGTGGGTCTTGCTTAGGGATTATTAGACATGAAACCACGGTCAGATAACTACAAACCAGTATGACAAAGAGACGTAATGTGTTGAAGAGCAGCAGAAGAAGAAACTGGGTTTGGGGGGATTTTATGAAGCCATCTGCAGAACCATGGGCCTTGAGAATAAGAAAAGTGAGCCACAGGAAATCCTCTGTCCTCACATTTTCCAGCCTTCAGGCCATCAGAGCTTTCTTCTGACTGTAAGTATCTGCCACAGGCTCAGTGTCTGAGGGGTAAGCAGGGCTCTCTCTCTGATCCCAACCCTCCAACACTGATGCCAGTGCAGCCCCAACTCAACACCTTCCTACACCTGCAGCCTTTCAGGGACCTGACCTTACATAGTAGCTTCCCTCTGGTATATTAACCCTCCGCCTCTTTTGCTATCCATAGGCAAGGGAGACAGCACACATCTCTGTCTCAGCTCTCCTTCACTCATTCCTCCTTCCCCCTGACTGGGACACAGTCCTTCCCACAACAAGAGTGCTTTATGTTGCCAGATGATGATGGGAAAAAAAACAGATGAACAAGAATGGTGGTGCAGGAGAAGGAAAGGTTTGCCTGAAAGCAAACAGAAATCTCCCCCTTCCTCTGCCCCTCAGCCCTGCAGGACTGACCCTTCACATGGGCAGGAACATCCTGCTCCCCTGCCCTGTATGTGTTGACTGCCTGTAGACCATCAGCCTTCTGAAATAAATAAATCATGTCCTTTGCAGAGGACAGCACAGGGTTCCTTCTGCTGAAACTCTGTCCTGACTGCTCTGGACCAAAAATAAAGACCTCACTTTTTAAATTGATATTCCTTAAAACAAGGACCTTAACCAGAGGTCAAATATTCTCCTAGTTCTGTACCAACACTCTCACGTGCCCATCTTCAGCTGAGTTCACAGTGACGTCCTCAAGGATACAATGAACTTGCAAAAAGTGCGATACCGTTTGATCTTTCATTACTGTGCTTAAAAAATGCACTCTGAGGGAAATATAAATCTGACTCGCTGACAGAAATCCCTCCCCTTTGTTTGCACTGCAGGTGTTTTGCAATGCAGCCCCAGCACCACTAGCAGCAGCTGAATTCTACCTCAACACTGAAAGGCTGAGCAGAAGCCAGCTGTGCCTGGTTTGTTTCTAGGAGGAACTTCCACACGAATCTCAGCTCAGAGCAGGCACAACCCAGACATCTCTTTCAATGCACATGGCTGCTTGGTACCCCATCTGCTGTGAAGGTGTGCTCCTGCCAGTGAAGTTGTCAGGGTTAATAATGAAAGGACCTTTTCTTTTTTAAAAAAATCCAGCCTGTAAACGGGGTAGAAAGTTGTAGCCTCTTGCGGTCAAGGCTGGCTGATCCTGGTACCTACGTTCAGGGCTGCCTCAACAAGTGCAGAGCTGTTTAATTATTGACAAAGAGAAAAGTCCTCTAGCCAAGCTATGCTTCATTTTAGGAAGAAAAAGCAACTCTGTCCAGACTGGCTGTGCTCGGAAGTTTTGCTTCTTTTTATTTTTAACAGCGGTGCACATAAAGAAAATATAAGGCCCAGCCCGAACTGTAGCAATGAGTGCTTAATATTCTTTTTGCATAACCCTAACAAATCAGTGCATAATTTAAAAATGTCACTGCACATCTGTGTTTTGTGTGGCGCTGCAAAGTGGAGCAGGAGAAGGGAGAATGTGAGGAGTAGAGATCCTGTAAGCTATTTACCTCTCTGCTGAGTAATTTCCCTGGCACTTGCTGCAAAGCAGGGATGAACACTGAACTCCTTCACGGGCAGGACAGTGCCACTGCAGGAAGGCTCCAGGCCCCGGTGCAGCACTTGGCCTCTGGGAAAGCACTGCCACCAGGAGCTGGTGAGCCTGCCCATAACCTCTGCTGCTTCTCCTGCAGATAAAATCTGTGGGATCTTGCCTTTCTGCGGCTTTACGACAGTAACAGCTAAGCTTTGCAGTGAAGTGTTCTCAGAATTAATCTTCTAATCCTTCTTTTGGTGGCAAAAGAGAAGCTCCAGGGTTTTTTCCAGCAAATCTGCTGCATTTATTGCTTTAATGAGGATGCATGAGGTCTGCTCCCTCCATACATCCCCAGATGACAGTCCATAGCCCCTCAAGCAGCACTTCCAAAGATCACACTTGACTTTGGATGAGACCTGGCTTGCCTGAAAAGACAGGAGCAGAGGCAGCTTCACACCCACCAAATCATCCACAGTTGTTTTTGTGGTGAGTCCCTCTGGGGCTTCCCCAGCTGCTCCCATGAGCAACCTGACTGTTGCTGTTCTGGGCACTGAACAAACACTCAGAGGGCTGAACAGAAAGTGCCATCCTCTCATGGTGATGGGCCACCATGCTGCTTTCAAAATGTGAGTGGAGAGACATTCTGGAGGAATGTGTACTGCTTGTGCTGTCCAGCTCTAGAGATAAATAGAGGACAAGTCTCCATGGCTGCCAGTCTGGCACCTTTTGTGGGTAATAAAATATGCTCAGCGCTTTTCAAGCTTTTCTACAAATAATCAGAACTGTTTGTCACTATGTTGAAGGAATTAGGGGTTTTAGACACTGCTGGAATGATTAAATAGAGGCCTTTTTTTCAGAAGGGCATGAAATTTAGCTGAAAAGCAGAGTTTGTGAGTGTTCTGCTGGGCAGACAAAAGTAGCCAGGACCAACTAGCAGGAACAAAGGCAGGCTCTCCAAAGGGGTGGATTTCCCCAGGGTGTGTAGGACCACAAAGCCTGGTGACCTTGAGCATGGTGGCTGCTCCTAATGCTGCCCATGTCTCTGTGTGGGACAAAGAGGGCAGAGAAGACACATTCCTGTGAGCCAGTCACCCTCTGGGACGTGTAGGAGGCTTCTTACAACTTCCATGGCGACATGCAAGAAAGGAGAGGACTGAGGGCCAGCCTGGAAAGAGACAATTCTTGGGGCAAGGGGGAGAAGAGACATAAAAGAGAAGGTGCTGCAGGAACTGTTGTAGAATGGACTGAGTAATGCTGAGGAAATAGATCTGTGAGCTGTCAGCACAAAAACAATCACTGAAGTGGGCGGCAGGATAGAGCTATCCTGGGGACAGAGTGAGGAGTGAGGAGAGGGACTAAGGCAATGTCCTAAGGAAGTCTGATAGCAGGGAGGAGGAAAGCATGGAAAGAAGACAATGCAAGGACACCTAGAGAGGTAGGATGAAAACCAGGAGCACAAAAGGCTCTGGAGCACCTCAGAAAGAGAGCTTTTCAATAAAGGAGGAATGATTCACATCAAAGGCAGGCAACAGACTGGGAAGGAGGCTTCAGAGTGTGCCAGGAATAACAACTGTGCCTCAGCTCATGTTGTGTTTCCTCTCCGCCTGCAGCACCGTACTCTTCATATTTCATCTGCAAACTCTTCCGGGCAGGGACCTGGTCCTCCTCCCTGTCTAGCAGTTCAAGAAATAATTTCCATTTGTACCAAGAATATTGACTGGACGAATGTGAATGTGTGCTTTAACATGCAAGAGGTGATATATCCCTGATATGTCTGCTGTTGATTTACTCACTGTAATGCCACCTCATGAGCTCAAATCTCTGCATCAGATCCCTGTCCTCCTTCACCTTTATCAAAATTAGGAGGCTGTATCAGAGAAGAAAAGGATACATCATGAGAGAAAAGAGGCCATTGTTTTCGCTTCTAGTTTTTCATTACCAAGGATCACCCTCATATAAACATCCAACCTTAAACACACATAAAATGCACTTGTAATTCTGCAGACCCTGGCCACCTCTCTTGGCTCAGTTTCACTTTCCTGATGCCCCAGAAAGCCTCATTTCCATGATGACTGCTCACCTCTAGCGCCTGCCATGCACCTCAACTTGCAATGGCAACTTGCAACTCCCAATTCTTCCAGCCCCATCTATGTAGTAAGAGATGTGTTCAACCCAGAGAGTCTTTAAATTTATTGTTAAATGTTTATTCTGTAGTTTCGCAGTGATCCAAGAAGGAATTTAAGTGTCTCTTCGTGTGTCTCTAGTTCCAGGGGCACTCAAAGCATGTACATAAGGGCTTTGCTAAATGGGAGTGGGCCTTAATGCACACTTAATCACCTTGCAGTCTGGCCCCAAATGTTTGCCTATATTGCAGTGATCAAGCTCTGTCTCTTGATTTCCTGTCTGCAGTACAGGGATAAAGAGAACAGCTGATGATGTGTGATGGAGGCTCAGGTCTGACCTTGGGTTTGCTGAATAACTCATGACTGGCAAAACTGTGGATTGATTTCAGTTGGATTTTACGAGGCATGGAGCTGGAAAGACTTGATTTTTTTCTTCCTCCTCATTACATGGCAATGACTAGCCTAGCCACGGCTCCTCATCTTGCATTCAATATTTCCCATGTCTGACGGATGCTAAGTACTTTCTTTTGTTCCTAGTGTCCTGGTTTTTAAGTTCTTTAATTTGTTGGCCCTGTCCATCTTCTAAAGTAGAAGTAACCCCTTCTGGAAATTTAGTAGCCATGGGGCTACCTTACAGGTCCATGGACTGCCAAGCACCGCCCCTGGCTCCTGCAAAGGCTTTGTCTGCTCCCAGTTCCAAGCGGCACTAATGACCACCAGTATGTGAAAAGCAATGTTTGGATTTAGACTGGGGCAAAGTCCCTGTAAATCAAAACTCCGTATTATTTTTTCTTCTCTTTTCAAATGGACCTATTCTCTGCTCTCAGTAAACTCAAATTTTAATTCTGCAAAGGAGCACTGCGTTGATAACCATTTAGTATGTAGATGAGGAAGCCATTAATAGCAAGCAACAAAGAGGAAAGAAGATTACTACCTTTTAATCTTTCATTTATTCTGTGGGTAGCTAATAATTACTTAGACATTATGGCCAGTTACTACGACTTGCTAAGTTTCACAAAGCCCCATTTCTATAGTCTTTAAAAACAGTAAAGGAAATGACGTATCTAATAGAAAGAAGTTGTTTCTGAGGGTAAAGTCACAGAAATCCTAGACCAGGATTACACAGAATTACTAGACCAGATAGTAAAGGTTTTTAGGTACCTTTTTTGCTTCTCAGTAAAACCAATGAAAAGTAGACACTATCCATGCCCTTCCTAATCTAGATCCTCATGAATACACCACTTGCTCTTGAGTGGTATGACGGTAGAAACCTGAGATGAAATTACAGCTTCCATCTACTCACAAGGGGCATAAAATGTTTCTGTCTAGTTGTTTTTATTTTTAAACCAGAACTGCAGGACAAGCCTTTTCTTCTCATTGTTGCAGTGTTAATCGAAGCCGTATTTTCAGCTCTGATAACAGCAGGAAGAAAAAAAGAAAAAAAAAAAAAAAGAACAAGTGTGGCAAACCAGTTGTGACTTACTTGCTTCGGATCAAAACCCACGGAACAAACCATGGCACATCTGTACCTTCACTGCCATTTCAGGGAGCAATCCTCTCCTGCCAGCCAGCAAGAGGGGCCACAACAGCCAGCTGGTGTGTACAGTCAGAGCTGGACTGCAGGCAAGAGCCAAGTGCTGTGCCCCAGCAGCCCAGGCTATTTCTGGCTGTGCTACAGGCTGGGTGAGCACGAGTGAGCTGCTCACAGCAGCAGCCGGGCCCAAAGTCTTTGCTGGCACAAATCACCTGCTTTACATTCTGTGAGGGGTTTGCTGTGGGTTTTCACTGCAGGTGGTGCCCAGTCCTCCTCTGTGCTCTGCAGGTTTAGCTTGAACAGGCTGGGCATGCAGGTCAGTCCAGAAGAGCTCAGACCTGCTGGTCTCCCAGGTAAGCTGCAAAATCTGCCCCTTATCCTTGGCTTTCAGCAAGGGAGGGAAAATGCAAGAGTAGTGATTGGCAGGAGGAAAACGCTGCTGGGTGAGAGCTTTATGTCATTGTCTCTTTTAATTTCACCATCACTAGCTATGTCAGAGAGTTTAAATATGAGCAATGGTGTTGCTCAGTATTGTCAAGGGCATGCAGAGCCCCAGCCCAGTATCTAAATGAAATCCTCTGAAAAATGACTAAACAGGATTAGCACGGCCTGAGTGCAGATACAACACACCTGCATGCTCATGAATCATCCTAGACCCACGTGCAGAGGTGCAGCGACCCCCACCAGAGACAGCAGAACAAACTGGTGTCGGTGGAGCAGGATCAAGCCCTTTCTCCAGGCAGGGCATCGTCTGCATCCCCCTGCAAGGGCAAACACAGCCCTGGAAGGGTGCTCCCGCCGCAGGCAGCTCCTTCCAGGCAGCAGAGCAAGCTAGGGTGTGCGGCAGGGCTGGTGTGGGGCAGGGGGCTGACCCTCCATCTGCTCCCCCCTCTTCAGCCGCTTGGCTGGGGTTGGCTGCAGAGGCTCTGGGGTAGTTTTCCTTTCCTACTCAAAGCAATCCCGCGGTGCAGATGAAATCCCTCTCCGTGACAACACGTGGAAGCCAAGGAGGAAGGAGGGGAGCTCTCCCCAGCTCATGGTCCTGCTGCAGGCAGCTGCCTGCGATGTGGCCGCCTCAGGCTGCAGGCACAGATCTGGTGTCACAGGGATCTGGTGTCACAGGGAGCTGGTGTCACAGGCAGGGCCGCTCGTGCCGGAGCGAGGCTTCCTCGGGGGAGGGCCCCGAATTCTGCCATTTGTTTCCCTTTTCAGTCTGACAGGGCAGAGACAGATTTTATTGAGCTGCTGAGCTACTCGTGAGGCCTGTCTACTCACCGAGGCTTTTCTAAGAACGTGGGTTGAGAGGTTTATTGGATCTGGGGATAATTTAGTATCCATTTTTCACAGCATGTCCATTCGTATTAACCTGCCCTTGCAGTCTGTTTCCCTCCCTGCCACGCCTGGGCAGTGGAGGGACAGGAGGGGAGGGAGTGCCCTGTCTCTGGCTGTTCACCTGTGGTGGGACACCAGGGACCCCAGGATCACAGTGCTCATGGGGCATGATGGGCAGGAGTGTGGAGCTGGGTCACCTTATGGCACCACAGCTGCCTTTTGTCAGGGTGGGAGGGAAGAGGCCCCAACAAAATCTGTCAGCCCACACCCCAAATGCCCCTCTACTGCCTTGCACCACATCCTCCCAGCAGAGATGGGGGGGTATTTCCAGAAGACACATTAACTGTAAGAGAACCATCCCTCCCAGACAGAGCCTGCCCACTCCACCAGGAGGCACAGGAACATGCCTCTCCTGCCTGGCTTCTGAGGACAACCCACAAGCAGGAGACAGGCAGGTACCTGGCAGAGCTGCTCCCAGCCCTGGGTGTACCAGGTTTTCCTGCAAGAGCTTTCACGGCTGTGCATCTGATGCTTTAGACAAGGGTACAGATTCTCCCCAGGGGTCACTTGAAGCAGCACCCTCCTGCATCTGCCCACCTCAGGCTGGGACTGGAAGCCCAGCCCTTGGAATGTGATGAGGGTTCCTCGTGGCTACCTGTGATCCAAAGCTCTTCTAGAGTTGTCACTTGGAGGGAACATCAAGGATGACAAGAAGTGCTTCTGCCACTACAGTAACAAAAAAGGCAAAACAGAGAAATGTAGGCCCACTGCTAGGCAGGGAAAGTGATTTAATGGCATGGGCACAGGGAAGGCTGAGGTACTCTGCCTTCTCTATCTCAGTCTTCATCTCCGAGGTCTTTTGGGGCTCTGGGCACAAAGGAAAACTACCAGCAAGAAGAGTGGTGTTGACTCAAGGATTGCCTGAGAGATCTTGGTCTCTTCAAGTCCATGAGGCTCAACAGTTGCATCCAAGAGTGCCACTAGGGTTGGCCCACATCCTTGCACTGTCACTGTCTAACATTTTCCAAAGACTGGGGAGGTCCAGGGATTTCACTGACAACTAAAGGCAAATGTGAGCCCCCCATACCTACACAAAGTCATCAAGAAAAGGGAGCTGGGAACTTCACTGGTCTGTGTGGCAGGGAAACGAGAGACACCAGGCATAAAAAGGAACAAGAGAGATCAGATTAGATGCAAGGGGGAAAAAATTGCCATGAGGACAGTCTAGCAGCGGAGCAGGCAGCTCAGGAGGCTGTTCAGGCTCCATCCTGGGAGGTTTCAGCCTGGTCTGGTCTAGGGATGACCCTGCTCTGAGCCTCTCAGGGTCCTGCCCAGCCTGAATTATGCTGTGTTCCCATGCTGAGTTCAATTGGATAGCAACAGTAGGAAATTAAAAATACAGAAATATAATCCTACTGTTGACACAAATAACCCCAACTCTCCAGACTGCTTTCGTCCTCTGTCTGTTCTGACTTATGCAGGAATCCAGACTAGCTCTGATCTGTCCTAAATAGTCTTTTGCCAGTCTGAAGGCTTGGGGCTGCTACTACTGAGAAGAGAGTCAGAAGTATACGAAGCAAGTGCAAAGGCTGGCTGTTTCTGTGAGGAACCGGTCACCATCACCTCCACTCCTTTTCCCAGCTCTCTTTCTCTCCCTTCCCTCTTCCGTTGCTCCTACAGCAAATACTCAAACAAGAAAACAAGCCCCCAGGACTCATCTTACAGGCTGTGTGTCCCACATCTCCCTGTCCCCTCCACTCCCTAAACTTAGAGGGACTTCTGCCAGAGTTCCTCTCCTGGGGGGTAACATCAGTGCCCTCCAGCAACTGCAAGTTGAGCAGCCTAATGATATTAAAGCTCATTTCACCCTCCTTCCTAGCTGAGGCTAAGCACAGATCAGCAAGCCGTCAGGAACAGGAACCTCATCATGAGCAGAGAGATGGCCAGAAAGATGATTTTGAGGGAAGGCTACAGAAACCTCAAGCTTAGAAAAGATGCTTGAACTCCCCTTTTAAGTGGTCATGGAAGCTATTTTCATCTTCAGCTGCTGCAGATTTGTTCCTGGGATGGTGGCTGCACCGAGTGGCTGACATAGACCTGAGAATCAATCAAAAGTAATTGAAACAGAAGAGGCTCAGCAATCAACCTATTAGCTTGCTGGAGCCAGAAAAATGCCGCTATGAGGAGCCAGAGAAAGGGGAACCGACTTCCCTTCTGAAAACTTAATGCGAGGAAGAAGCTTCAGCTGTGCCGTCTTTTCTTACACTAAGAATAAAAATCTGTGGAACTCTCTTTCTGTGTATTTTTATCCCATTTAATGGGAAGGGGAAAAAGGAAAGAAACCATTAAACCCTTATCTGAAAAAAAAAAGATGTCATCTCGTACTCTTTTCTTTTCCTCATTCCCCCCCTCCGTATGCAATAAAATGATTCTTCGCTCTCAATCGTTGTCTGCTGTGGCAGCGGCTGGAATGAGCTTTGTTTTTCTTCACTTCACTGCTCCTCACCGGAGGACTTCACTGGCTGCAGCAACCTATTAAACTGGTTGCTGGCTGTCATGGTCTCTTCTGTCAGGCTGGGAGTTGCTGCCAGGGTCCGGTTATTTCCAAATGCCTGCATGAATCGGCTCCTGAAAAGCCAGACCTCAGAGCCGTCGACAAGAGCGTGAGCTGAAGTGTTAGGGGGTTGCCAACCTCCAGTAATTAACAGCATACACCCCTCCACCATCCCTCACCCGGATCTCACAACCTTCTGGCAGGTGCCCCAGGGGGATTTGCAGCAGCGAGCTTAAATATTTCATCTAAATCATTAGAGCAAAAAAGAAAAATTAAACGTGATCTTTAAAAAGGAGGAGGAAATCTTAACCACTTGCATTCTTGATAAGCCATATGCAAAGAGAAAATGTAGCACCGAGAGCTCAGATGTGGAAAGGACTGCTGTGTATGCTGGTGAGCAATACCTCACCAGGCTTCCCAGAGATGAAATCTGAGGGGCCACCCAGTCCTCTCTCCCACAGAGGTATCGTTCTGAGGTGCATTACTTTGGTTACAGAGGATGTACTGACTTGACCCTGATACCAGACACTCTTGTTGCCTCTGAGTTCCGCACAGCACATCCTTGGTTAGATGCAGTTATGAAACACAATAACCCCAGTTACTGTCTGGATGAGCCCTTCCCCCCACACCAATCTCTAATTACTCTCAAGGGAATGAAAGCAAAGTTTCTCCTTTCTTCCCCACATAGACAATACAGCAGGGCAGGGAATGGGGCACAGGTTTAATATTATGATTGAGGCCAGAATGGGAACCAACCAGTCGACCAAGGGGATTTGGCTTCAGTTCTGGGGTGACTGGAGCACTTGTTCTTACCAAGGAAAGGCTGAGTGCACCATGTTGTACATGCTCCTGGCAGTCCCCTACTCCAGGCACTTTTCCACAGCTGGGCAGGCTGTGGAAGGGGCACTTACAACAGTGAGGTTTAATCAGGGCAGGGGTTTTATAGAGTCGGAGGGAAATATGTCCTGGGCTCTACCGAGCAGTGCTCCAAGTTTCATCCGTACTTACTGTTTTCTGAGGGTACCACTAAAAATGTCTGGGCAAAGTGCAGGTTTGGAGACCTTATCAATTCACACCTGCACCTAGACAGTGCCTGTGCTACAGTATAAACACTGTCCAGATCCACCATCAAGCACAATTTATGTGAGGGATGTGCTCTCCCTGCGGGCTTAAGCAATAACACTCCAAACACACCTTCAGAAAGACTATTGCTTTCATGAAAGGTTTTCATGAAATAGAGGGGTGAGGGAAGGGGGTATGAGAAATTAGAGGCTGAAATTGTGTCCCAACACTGCTAAGAGGAAAAAAATCAATTTTTTTCCCACTAACCCCCTATAGCAGTACTTGATCCAGTATTACCCTCCTCCCAGGGATCAAAGACGATGGTGCCATGCAGGAGTAATGCTGGAGTAATACAGGAGCTTATAACTGCAGAAGAGCTGTGACCTAAAGCAAGCCTCCCCTGCAATGCTGAGTCATCAGAAATGCGATGCCCTTCTGCCATCATCTTAGAACAGCATCTGAAAGACAGAGGGGTGATTAGACCAGGCTTTGGAGCTGGGTCCATCCAAATTCTGACACTGGTTCTGGTACGTCCCTCTCATGAACCTGGGGAGTAGTTAATAGGACTCAGATGTTCAGAGGTTCTTAACATCTGTCACTCAAAACCCCTCAAATGCACCGTGGGTACTTAAATCCTCCAAAAAAAAATGCTTAACCTTCTGAAAACAGGCAGAAGAGGAATTAAGGTTAGTATTTGTAATGTGCTTTTCAGAAGAAAACAGACTGAGTATTAATTTTTGTTCTCCATTACTTTACGCAGTAGAAAGCAGGAAGATATAAAAAATGAACAGCAGGATAGGACTGATTATTGGTATTGGGAGTGTTGTTTGGTCATTTCTGGGGTTTTATGGGTACTTCTGTCAAATAAATGGATGGATTGTATGCACCATGAAGAAATAATTCTGGACAGGTGATGTTTGTTCCATAAAAGGCACACTCTCAAAGGACATGCAAAGTCCCCTAAATTTTCCAGGATTAGCACTGAGTGACCTAATATCTCCTCCCACCACTGGTGCCTAACACTTTAGAGAAATTTATGCACAGAATGTGACAACTTGTCATGAAATGCTCAACTTCATCTATCCCATTTTCCTGTAGAGTTCTCTGCATAATATATAAACAGAGGGGGGTGGGGGAAATCTCTCTGAAAGCTCCTGCCAACTCACATCTATTTCATTCTTTTCTTTTGAAAAGAAACCTATTCCAGATGGTTTATCATTAGAACATTTTTTTAAAAAATCTCTGACGTTATGAAAAAAACAGGAAAAAAGAAACCTGTGTGGTCAGTTCTAGCACAGCCTGGAAGCTCTCCTGAAAATCTTTCACATTGGACCCGGGCCTGTGGATGCGTGTCCACTGCAGGGACCAGTGGACTGCCCCAGGTCAACAGAACCAGCCACTGGATATTGCTGACGGGGCAGGACTTGGGCCAGCCTCTGACTGGGCAATCTGTTTTCCTGTCCTCAAAGATCTCACTCTTCCCAGGGCTTGGGCACCCACTGTACCACATAAGCAAATATGCTCAGACCGGTGCCAGTAAGGTCATTCCTGCCGTGACCTGGGCAAGCTGTTCCGTGTTTATATCACAGCTCCCATGGCACCCTACAAACAGTACAGGGAACAGGAGCTGCAGTATCTCCCCCTGAGCTGCACGCCCTCCTGGGTGTCAGGACTGCAGCCGGGCAGACAGCCAGCACGCTGAGGGATGTTTTAAGCAAGGCCTCTGAGACAAACCTCTGCTTTCAATAAAGTGCCACAGGATTTTTAATGCCCATGCAGAGCAGGCAGCTGTTACCCAAAGGACATTCTCCACCCTAAAATTACATGGAAATTATTTGCCTCTGAAGCTATGTTTAGCCTACAGAGATTCAAACATATAATTCTAGGATATCTAGTTATTTGATTAAAATGCTAATATAGCCACCTCAGTGCTAATGCTGCCAACCAACCGGACTCCCTAGGGCAGCGCTGTGTGTTTGCTTTTCGTGTCTCTCTCTAAGCCAGAGTCTCACCCTAAATCGGGGATCGTGATCACTGCTCTAAGCCCAGGGGTTCAGCCTCCCCAGCACAGTGACTCAGAAGAGCAGCCAGCTCAAAGCAGGAGAGGATGCGCAGAGATTTGCCCACTGCTTCATTCCCAGCAGTTTCCCTCTCCTGCTATGAGCTGACAGGCAGCAGCAGTGGCGGCAGGTTCCTGAGGAAGGTGTGCATGCTGAGGAGGCACCCCTTCTGCTGACAAACTGGGTTTTTTCAGAGGAGCAACTAAATAAGAGAATGGGTGCCATGAGCTTTTCCTTGGAATTTTTCTTAATTGCCTTTTGCTCACTGTCACTACAAGGACTGGGAATTGGGCCGTCAACATTTTCTCTGTGAAGAACATCTCCCATTTTATCCAAAATTACCTCTGTCCAACTTGATTTAAAATTTCTAGTTTGTCAAAGTTAATTATTTCCACTGAAATCCAGGTGCCAAGATGCTCAAAACCAGTATTATGTGTGAAGGAACTCACTGCACATCATTTTAAGCTCCTGCTACGAACAAACATCCCTTCATCCTACACCCTTTTCCCACCTCAGTCTCTTGATAAAGCACTGTGCCACAGCAGTACTACATGATTTTAGGATAAATAGACATAGGTCCTTCTCCTAATGATTCCTGGGGTTTGTCAAAGCTACTATTCATTATGCTGAGAGGGCACAGAAAGGATGACCATCCTGATGGTGCCAGTCCTAATGATCCAGCCTGACTGCAGGGACTGAGCATGAGGCCAGGGGTGCTCTGCACTTCAGTGTCCATGTCTGTATAAGCTGCCTCATCACTGGCTCCACAGGAGTCAGGAGAGAGTCTGAGGGGGCACTTTTTCAGAGGAACGAGGAGGGGAAGGATGAGTGTACATGCCTGATTAGTTACAGGCAATTAAACACGTCTAGCTTCCCCTTGCCTCTCATCCCTAACCTCCAGCCACTGGAACAGAAACCCGGAACAGCCATCTCTTGATGCATGATCCCTATATCCCTTTGCCTTTATAACATGGTGCCTGCACTCTTTCAGCCCCTGGGCATCAAAACATTTGCACCCATTTCACAAACAAGTGAAATGTCTCAGGCTGTAAGGAAGGAGACCACCCCTTCCCTGCAGACCGATCCTGCCTCTGATCATAGGGCAGCACCCTCTAATACAGTTCCTGGAGCTGCCATTGCTCATCTGGAACTAAAGCAGAAGCAGCTTTTGGAGATATAGGGTTGCAAGAAACTTCTGTCACCCTCTGGTTTGCAGGCCCCGTGGATTTCACTGACTTTACACTGATTTGACCCAGGGTGTTTCCCTTACAGAAACATTCCGTCTCCATTTAATTTTAAAACTGCCTTCGCTCCAGCACCTGTCCTCCCTGCCAGTCTTCCTGACCAAGAGCAGCACAGTCTCAGGGGTTTTCCATAAAATCACTGCAGTCCTAGGTAGGGAAGGATCAGGCTATTTGTCCCCTTCCTCCTGTCCTCCCCGAGGGACCGCCTTGAGTCCCCTAGGACCCTATCATCCCCTCCCTCACAGGGTTTCTACTACTGTGGCTGAGTTCTCCAACGAAAGTCTCACCAGGGCTGGGTATCATCCTCACCCACGCTCCCCATCCTGCTTCTTCTGCCACTTCTGCCTCCAGGGAACAGGCTCTAGACTGCTCCTGCCAGCAGGGAACACAGCCTCTTGCTGTTTAAGGAAAGAGGTGGGTGGGGAGAGAATCCCTCAAGCTAAGTGGAGAGGCACAATCTGCAGTCAGAACTCCAAAAGCTCTTCCTCCCCAGTATACTCATCCCTGTCAGGCCACAGCCAAGACCTTCTTTTTAGAGAGAGCTGTTGAGGCCAGTGCTTATTTCATTACAGCCTGTACCTCTTCCAGATAGAATACAGGTACATGGTTGGAATATACAGAAGAAAAAAGTCCATAGGATGAGTCTTACTACAGCATGTAACTGTGTTTATACATGATCACCACCAAAAAATCACTACGACTGAACAAATCTTGGCTTTAGGTGCAGGCAAGAGCAAATCAGGTTCAATTTTAACCCCTGTACTGCAAAGTCTCAATTTTACCAAAGACCTTGTGATACCTAACACTCTTTAAAGACTGTGTTCCAAGATTTGGGTATACAAGAATGTCACCTTGGTCTCTTTTCCAAATACACTTCTTTGTGTCTTCTTGTCTGCCTCATAGACATTCCTGACTTTGTGAACCTTAATGTTTCAAGAACTAGAGAGACACCCTCTTCCTCACCAAGATTTTTTATCTCATGACCCAGGGAGAAACTGGACTTCTGATTTTATACTGGTTGCACCCAGCATTACTATAAGCACAGTAATTCAAATACAGACAACAGGTAAACTACCAAAATGCCTTTTGCTTTCTGACTGACCTAAAATCCATGTCTAATGTTCTGTCAAAAAACACAAGAAACACGTTGTGTTCAGATGTGAGAAGATACCAAACTGAAGGCAGACCTTACCACACAGAAGAGTTAAGAAGCTGAAAGCATCCTTACCTTCTTCTAAGGCCTCTCTTCATTCCCAGCAACTCACACCATGGCCCAGGTGTACCTCATGCAGCCCAAACCTTCTGTCCTGCTCACCTTGCATGTGTTTTTAGCAATATTCTGTAAGTTACTTTTACTGAGAATAAAACTGAGTTTTACTCCAAGTTGTGCCCTGTCAATCCAAAGAATCAGCTCACTCTGTTTAACTATGGGCTCGGGGAACATTAGGAACTATTTCCATAAAAGGGTACTAGGCTGGTATTTGATACAGGGGTCAGAGTAGAGGACATGGTCTAGATTTGACCAAGACAGAGTTTAAAAGTGGTCTGGATGTTATAAATGAGTTCAGAGCTTTTTAAATTGTTTATGTTAATGAGTTTGTGATGTTAGATACAAGGTCTGGGTTAAGTTGATGTTCTCTGTGTTGGGAGGTGGGAGGCCCATCAAATGGCAGGCATGTAGTTACCTATGTAAAAGGGGGAGGGGGGGGGTTGGATTCCAGAATATTCTAGCCAAAGAAAGTGATGTCATTGAGACTGTGGATTAGAGACTGTGGGTTGGACCGAGCCAGAACCAACCAGAAGGAGCCCCTAGAAATGATTGGACAGGAATGCACCAGACAAACGAGCCAATCACATCAGGAAGAACGAGCCAATAGGAGAGAGGATCCAAAACGGACCGATGGGGGGTGATGGACTTGGAATAAAAGCGATCTGGCATTGTGGCCGGGGTCCTCTCCTCTTTCGGACTTGGGAGAGAGAGCATCCAGCGTCCTGCGCGCTGCGCTTTACTCTGCCTTGCTGTGGGGAGTATACGCTCCCGCTCTTGGTTGTTGCTGTTAATAAAGGAGTTGTTGTTCTACTGCAGTTGGGAGTGGGGTGTGTTGTTTTGCTACACCGCCTTGCCTCCCCTTCTGTCAGTTTTCTGGAGCTCGTCCGGGATAGGCCACGCCTGCAAATGACCCCGAAGAATACGAGGAAGGGACACGGCGCGTCCGGCTGATTTCGGCCACCCAGATTGGGTTCTTTGGGGCCGCGGAAGGTCTGCTGGCCAACGTCCAGGGGACAACCAAGAACCCGGCAACGCAGACACTTTTATAG
>VZRR01009627.1:0-84495 GCA_013398015.1 Oreocharis arfaki | reverse complement strand
AGTGGACTGTGAAGAGCGTAGAAGGACGCCCAAGAAGAAGACAGGTTGAGAGTATCCGCGAGAGGCAGGATCAGGGGACGGGCGCCTGTGTGTGTGTGTGTGAGACGGGAGCTGCCGGTCAGACTCCCAAAGCAAGTGCGGACCCCTAAGTGCCGCGGTTCCAGTTCTCTCCAAGGAGCCCGGCCGGGAAAAGGGGGAAGCGTGTGGAAGAGGTGTAAGTGGAGCATCCCCTTAGTACTGTAGGTAATTCGGTCTCAGATAGGGTGACATTCGCCCCACCGCANGTCTCAGATAGAGTGACATTCGTCCCACCGCGAAGGCGGGCGTGATAAAGCTAGGGGGTACAGTGTCACCGGTTGAAGCTCCTAGTCCGGTGACCTACAGGGGAGGCGGGTGGCCGACTAGGGGGACGCCCTCCAATGTGAGGGTGGTGTGAGACTAGAGAGGCAGAGAGGTGCGGATCTTGGGGAAATTGGGTAACTCAGGTCCTGTATGTCTGAGACTTTCTGTTGTTCTGAGTGTGGAGAGAGCAGGCTGTGTCGTGCCTGGTTGTTGTGTGAGTGTTCTGCCTGTGGGAGGAGGTGGTACTGCACCTCCCACAGGAGAGGAAAGTGGTGTTCAGATTGCACATCCCCCGAGATTGAAGCACGCTGTAGAATAGCAGAATTAAAGAGTGGGGATTTAAGTGATAGAGATTGGCGAATGATTGTTGTAGAAAAATCGGAAGCAACAGTGATCACAGTTGTGTGCGGAAGAAGACATCTGGTCCCCGAAATTTGGAGTGTTTGGGAGGGGGACTGGACAAGTACGGTGGATAAGTGTGAAAAGAGATTTAACTGGAAGATAAATAGGGGGTGTAGAGAAAAGCAGAAGCAGTAATTGGTGGTGTGTCTTTCGTCAGAGATGCTGAAGTGTTAAGATTTGGTTGTTGCACCGTGTTAGAGGTTGATCAGAGAGGTGCCGGAGTGAGGCAAAAGGCCAAAAGTATCTGGACCGCTGACCAACTTCGGTGTAAGAAGTGGCAGGATTGAAGAGTTTTTGCTGTTTTGTTGCCCATCAGTAAATTCCGTTCGGGTAGGGGCACCTTCTGGCATTAGTTATCGGTCTAAGTTAGTGGATATAAGTTTGAGTCTTGGATTTGCAAGACGTCTTCTTTTTGTATTGAATTAGTTGGGCATTAATTGATTGATAAGTTAGCCTTTTTGTGAGAGAAGGGGAATTGATTGACTGGTCAGCCATTTTGTGGGTCACTTGGTTCAAGAAGCTCCGTTTTTGGTGATTGACAAGAAGAGGGGGGTGGTGATCGGGAGTTGCCACTCACCAGGATAGGAGGAGCTGTGGGCGTTATTCAGGCAGGCATGTGGGAGTGTCATTAGGGAAGTGACAATCAGGCTGCCGGTGACATCACTTCCTGGTACCCTAGACAGACAGCATTAATTCTTGTGTTGTGATATTTTGTTGCATGCGGTTTTTCCCACGGCCTGCTACACTTTGTTGTGGTTCCCATGGCCAGGGCCATTTTGTTGAGAGGTCCCATAATTGTTTTCCCACCATTAGAAACAGTTTGCTCCAAGTGTAGCAGTCCTGGGAAAAGTATAGGGAGCTAATATATTAGCTTTAACAAGGTATCACCTTGTTACATTTTGCTTCTTGACAATCAGCAATCTTTTGTTTAAGCTCTGGTCTTAGAGGGTGAGTGATTTTAAGTATCCTAAGTTGAGACACTATTCAGAATAACTTTTCCTAGCTCTCTCTTCTTTAGATTAGTTGGCTGCGAATAGTGTAAAGAGCCCAAAAGGTTCTTGCAAGTGCTAGGAAGAGTTGATAAAGAAATGTGGGTCAGTGTTATAGTAAGAGATCCTCGAAGAGAGTGAGAAAAAGATAGAGAATATACCTCCAGGTAGTCCTCTAGGAGAGTTGTTAGAGAGATGGGACGAGGCAGAGACTACAAGAGATTTAAATAAGAACAAAATGTTTGAATATAGTGTGAAGCTGTGGCCCCAAGAAGCACTGGAGGGAGAATCTGTGTATTGGCCCTGGTATGGGTCCCGAGAGAGATGGCTGTGCATATTGCTGCACAAGCATGTGAGTAAGAGGAAAAGTCCTGATACAGAGGAAATAACTTATACAGCCTGTTGGTTAAAGACGTGATCAGAGAGTGAAAGCATTCAAATATTTAGGCTATCCAGAGAAAGAGAGAAGAAAGTAGAGGATAATGATAAGACAACACCTGGAAGAAAGTGGGACCCTTTTGATTATTTACCACCTCCCCCTCCTCCAATGCCCCAAATACCCCTTCCTAGTGCTCCTCCTCCTCCTCTCCCTCCTCCTCCCTCTTTCGCTGTGTCCTCAGACATCCATGTGACATCCTCAGATGGTAGGGCACAGCAAAGAAATACCATAACTCATGATCCCTTGAATGAAATACCAAGTGCATCAGGTCGAGATAGGACAGACATTAGTGCAGAGAAGTCCTCTTTAGATTAAGGCCCCTTCTGTAATACCAGAGCGAGATTAGCTAAGTGTGAGGAATGTGGACAAGAGGGTAAAGGGACAAAGAACTTGTTTCCTCTCAGAGAAGTACCTGTGGGTGGAGCAGTAGGAGGGATAGGTTTTGTAAATGTTCCTTTTACAGCTTCAGAAGTGAGAGCTTTTAAGAAGGAGATTAAAAGTTTGTTAGAAGATCCAGTGGGTATAACTAATCAGTTTGATCAGTTTTTGGGCCCGAGCATCTACACTTGGGGTGAACTGAATTCAATTTTGAGTGTTCTGTTTTCCCCTGAGGAGGTGCAGTTAATTAGAACAGCTGGGATGTGTATCTGGGAGCATGAGAATAAGCCTGGTCTCCTGGGAGAGCAGAAGATGCCATTGGTTGAGCCTGACTGGGACCCCAGTGAGGAGGAGGGGAGAAGGAGCATGAAAGATTACAGAGCATTGATAATTAAGGGGATGAGGGAATCGGTACCGAAGAACAGTAGTGCTAGGCTGGCTTTTGATGGTGCTCGAGAGTGTGATGAAACACCGAACTCTTGGCTGGCTAGGTTAAGGAGGAATTTCCAACTGTATTCGAGTGTAGATCCCAAAGGCCCGGAAGGGCAAGTACTTCTGAAAGTCCAGTTTGTTACTAGATCCTGGCCTGACATCCGTGGAAAATTAGAGCGCCTTGAAAATTGCCAAGAGAAGGGACTGAATGAGCTGCTGCACGAAGCGCAGAGGATTTATTTAAGGAGAGAAGAGGAAGAAATGAAGAGTAAGGCTGAAAAAATGGTGGCAATGGCGAGAGAAACTAGAGGGGTTGAGGAAAAGTCTCAGATGGAAGACCTCGTGGTCCTTATCGTTAAGGATACAGACAAGTCTAGACACTGGGGGAAGTATGTAGATCTGTCTGAAAGACGGTGTTATTACTGTAGAAAGCCTGGGCACCTTAGAGCTAGTTGCCCACAATGGAGGAAGGATGACAAGGTCTATAAAGAGACCCAGATATTTCATATAGAGGATTAGGGGTGTCAGGGGCTCTATAGCCTGGAGGAGTTGTACAAGAGTCATCTAGAGCCCTTGGTAGATTTTGAAGTAGGACCCCAGGGTGATGAATTTGAATTTCTTGTCGACACTGGGGCTGATAGGTCATGTTTGTCAAGAATGCCGAAGGGTAAGTTAGGGAAAGGAACCTATAAGGTTAGGAGAGCCGAAGGGGAACCCTTTGAACTACCAATTATCGAAAACTTAATAATTGAAAGGAATTCAAGAGAAAGTTCTGCCAGTTTCCTTTATATGCCCAAGTTTGGGTGTAATTTGTTGGGAAGAGACCTTCAGGTCCAGCTAGGTGTGGGAGTAGTCCCTAGAGATGGGAAGATGGTGGCTCAAGTGATGGTACTTAGAGAGCAGGATGTAAGCGCCATAGAAAGTGTTGTGTGGGTGGAAGAAGGTGGAAGAGGTTTGTTAGATGTACCTCCTATCAAGATAGAGGTTCAGACAGGCACCCAGCCTATTTGGGTTGGGCAGTATCCAGTGTTGGCTGAGGGTAGAAGAGGGTTAACTCCTGTCGTAACAGAACTAGTAGACAGTGGGATCCTAGAACTGTGTATGTCCACCCCTAACACCTCGATACTACTGGTGGAGAAAGCGGATGGTACCTACTGCTTAGTACAAGACTTAAGGGAAATAAACGAACATACAGTGACCAGATACCCTGTGGTCTCAAATCCATACACCCTTTTAAGTCGACTACCCCTGGAACACGCATGGTTTACAGTTACAGACCTGAAAGATGCCTTCTGGGCTTGTCCCTTAGATGAAGGAAGTAGGGCTTGGTTCTCCTTCAAGTGGGAAGACCCAGATTTGGGGAGGAAACAGCAATTCTGGTGGGCTTGTCTCCCACAAGGGTTTACTGAGTCCCCAAATCTGTTTGGACAAGCCCTGGAGGAGTTGTTGAGGCAATTTACACCATCTGAGGGGACTCAAATTTTACAGTATGTAGATGGCCTACTAATTTCAGGAGAGGAGCAGAAGGAGGTTCGCCAGACCAGCATAGATTTGTTAAACTTCTTAGGGAATAAAGGGTTAAAGGTATCAAAGCGAAAGCTACAGTTTGTGGAAAAGGAAGTGTAGTATTTGGGACATGTAATTGGAAATGGCTATAAGAAGATAAGCACAGAGCACTTTCTTGGCATCTTGTCCATACCCCCACCAAAAGCCAAAAAGGATGTGAGAAAACTGCTAGGGTTGATTGGCTATTGCAAATTATGGATAGATAATTACACTCAAATGGTGAAATTCCTATATGATAAATTAGTAGAGGTAGAACCTTTAAATTCTTCATTTAAAGATGAAGAAGAGTTAGAAGTACTCAAAGGTAAATTGTCTACAGCCCCAGTCTTGAGCCTCCCAAATCTAAAGAAGCCATTTGAGTTGTTCGTTAATGTGGACAATGGCATAGCCTATGGTGTGTTAGCACAAGAATGGAGGGGGGCCAAGAAACCAGTAGCGTGTATATCTAAGTTGTTAGACCCAGTGGCGAAAGGATGGCCGGTATGTATACAGGCAGTGGCGGCTACTGTAGTTCTGGTAGAAGCAGGCCACAAACTGACCTTTGGTAAGAAGATGAGGGTTCACACTCCACATGATATCAAGTCTATCCTGAGTCAAAAAGTCAGCCAATGGCCCACAGATAGTCACATTCTAAGATATGAATTGATTCTGATAAATGCTGAAAACCTAGAATTGACCACCACAAAAAGCCTAAATCCAGCTCAATTCTTATATGGTGAACCACTGGCAGACTTAGAGCATAGTTGTGTGGAGCTGATCGACATGCAGACGAAGGTCAGAGACAACTTAGAGGATTTACCCCTGCCATGTGGGGAAATCTTGTTTGTAGATGGATCATCCAGAGTAGTACAGGGAAAACGGGTTTCTGGATATGCAATAGTGGATGGGAGATCCATGGAAGTTAAAGAAAAAGGGAAATTGCGGTCAGGATGGTCAGCACAATACTATGAAGCTTTTGCATTGAAACAAGGGTTGGAAATGTTAAGGGATGAGAGTGGCACAGTATTTACAGACTCTCGTTAGGCGTTTGGTATTGTGCATGCCTTTGGGAAAATTTGGCAGGAGAGGGGTTATCTTACTTAAAAAGGAAAGAGCCTGACACATGACAGCTTGATTACAGAAATGCTAGAGTTACTGAAAGGGCCGAAAGAAATAGCAGTGGTCCATGTCAAAGGCCATCAAAAAGGTGATTCGATTGAGATGAAAGGTAGCCACCTAGCAGATCGGGCTGCAAAGGAAGCAGCATTGGAAGCAGATGAATGGACCAAAGTCTTGATGATAGAAGAAACAACAGAGGAGGGCAACAGTGAAGTCCCTAAATTCAGTGAAAAAGAGGAGAAAGAGACTGAGAGAAATGGGGGAACGAAAGGACAGGATGGGATATGGCGAATGCAAGATGGGAGGCAAGTGTTAAATAAAGCTCTAGTGAGAAAGGTATTAGAAGATCTACATGCATCAACTCATTGGGGAACCCAAGGTCTCTGTGATCATTTTCTGCGGAGTTTTGTATGCGTTGGGACATATGAAATTGCAAAGTTGATAACACAGGAACGCATGACCTGTCAGAAAGTTAACAGGAAAGCGATGAGGAAGACCGCACCTGGGGGCAGGGAGTTAGCTAAAAGGCCATTCCAGAACATTCAGATTGACTTTACGGAGTTGCCTCCACTGCAGCACTTTAAGTATTTGTTAGTCCTGGTTGACCATTTGACCCATTGGGTCGGGGCATTCCCAACTGTAAAAGCCACTGCCCAGGTAGAAAGATCTTACTGGAACAAGTTATACCTAGGTATGGGGTAGTAAATACCATCAATTCTGACCAAGGCCCCCATTTTACCTCTAAGGTTTTACATCAGACCATGGAAGCTTTGGGGGTGAAGTGGCGTTTACATACGCCATGGCATCCTCAAAGCTCAGGGAAGGTAGAGAGAGTAAACCAAACGCTTAAGAATACCTTAACTAAGTTAGTGGCGGGGACACAGATGAATTGGTTAAAATGTCTCCCATTGGCTTTATTAAGAATCAGGACAAGACCAAGAGCAGACATGGGGGTTTCCCCTTATGAAGCTATGTTTGGGTTACCATATTTGACTACCCCTTTTAGTACAGGTGTATATGCCGAGGGAGAAAACGTCACCAAAAAATACATCCAGACAATTGCTATTACCTTGGAAGATCTAAGAAAGAGAGGATATTTACCCCAAACTACACTTATAGATTTTAAAATTCGCAAGATTGAACCCCAGGGGATTGGGTTTTAGTTAAAGTTTGGAAGGATACGCCACTAACTGCTAAATATGAAAGTCCTTTCCAAGTTCTCCTCATGACAAACACCACGGTGCGGACTGAGGAAAGGGGCTGGAGTCATGCCACATTGGTGAAGGGTCCAGTGCAAGCTCCTGTTGAATGGTCAGTCACCAAGCAATCAAAAGACCTGAAGCTGACCCTGCAGAGAAGACCCAAGGTGTTGACTGCTTCGTAACTGCCACTGGAGGACATTCAGTTTGGACCTTAAAGATTATTGGTGAAACTATATTATAAGGGTTTAAAAGTTGCGGGCTTCAAGCTGATTTGACTATCCCGAAGTTCCCAGTTGATGTCACTGATTTTTTTGTATTTTTGCAGTTCTGGTGTTTCTCACAGGTACAAAGAACAGAGCATTCTCCATCTGTTTAGGTGATCAGGCCTTTAAACAATCGCAGAGAGCCCGCTTTCAGGAGAGGAAGAAGGATGAGTCCTGGAAGAAGATACCGCACCCAGGTAAAGGTGAAGTAGAGAGGGGGCAAGACTGGGTCAGGCTCTGCTCTTGCCACGCAGACTGTTCCCACGCCTGAGAACGCAGCCCTCAGAGGCGTGATGACTGGGAGAGTATCCTGTGCCAGACCCTTGTTGCTAAGCTGGATATTGAGTATCCACCTCCTGGGAAGCTGGGCGGGTCCATGTAACAAGTGCTATTATCCCCTCTACGCAGGGGATGTTACTAAGTCACTTGTAAGGATACATGCTCATCCTAACCCTGAGTGTATCAACTCTTCCGAGTTACAAACTTGTGAAGAGGAAGGAAAAACTTATTGGCTGGCCAAAAACATAGGGAATTTCAGACAGAAATTTGATGGAGAGTGCCCTATGAAAGAAGAGTGGATTTGTTTTGAACAAAATTTAGAGGGAGGACAGGTAAAGAATACTTTATATGTAGGGAATCAGATTAAACTGGATAAATGGAGTTTCACCATAGAGTAGACAGGGTTAGAGGTCAGCCTTCACAGAGAAAGAACAAAAGAGTTCTGATCCAACTAGGTAATTTCTGCAAAAAGCAGACTTATTTATCAAAAACTGAATTGATCTAGCTTGCACAACATTAAAGCCAAAGAATAAATAATAAACAGCACCTCCATTTGTCACATAGTAAAAAGAACAAAAGTGCACAACTGGGAAAATGTAATTTGGAGAAAAGTCCAATACGGAAAAAAATAAGGCAGAGTTGCACTAGCGAAATAAAACCAACCTGTGATTTATTAGCAACCATTGTGTGCACTGTGCCATATTTCTTTATTCAAATAAAGCCCTGTTCAGGTTCCTCTGAGGTGACTTTTCAGCAACATTTAGCACATTGCAGGGCAGGGCCTGAAGGTCACAAGTTCAAGAAAGGTCTTGTGTTCCTCTATCCTCTAGCCACCTGATCTGAGCTATAGACATGACTTTCCTCAGCTGTGGTGATGCTGCTGGTGGGAGGGAATCATCTGTCCTGTGCGTTTAACGTCTCCTGTAAATTATCTTAGGAAGGAGACTGATTTAGCTGCACACCGAAGCATCATTTCAGCTGTCCTAGGCTGGGGAGAAGCTACAGCTGATGACAAGAAATGGAAAGGAGGAAGGAAGAGGGAAAAATGTAATTTTGGAGGGCTTGGTATGAAAATTTTGACTGCATTATTTGCGCAGGCCAGACAGCAATAAAGCACAAACTTGTTGGAACAGCTTATTCTCCTCTGGCTTCAAGCAATGCAGGAAGGATCTGCTGCTAGGTCTCCCAATGCCACTTTTTCTCCCCCTGTTTTATTATTAACCTCCTACATTTTCTCTGCCTTTAATGGTAAATTGCTTTCCAATCAGCATGGTGTGATGAGGCTAACCAGAGGCAGCCAGAGCCCGTGCAGTGCCAGGCCCAGCCAGGCAGTGACGAGTCCCATTCACAGCACTGACACCTCCGTGTTATTTTTCTTACCTCCCCTGACCCTTTGGGATCAAGGGGCCCTGACCATAATGCTCAAGCAGTGAAAAAACACAAATCCTGCTGGACTTGCAGCTGGGGAAGAAACAACCTCAAGAACTGGGAAAGGAGCTGTCAGCCTTCATTATTAATATCCAGCTGTTAATATTTAATGTCATAAAACCGCGTCTCCCTCCGCAGCCTAGTCATCAGACATGCAGGGGTCACAGCAGCCAAAATCCTTTAGACAGACAATTCAATGTCCCTGTGCTTTAGCTGCATGCCGGGACTGCTAAAGGTGTTCTAGATGTATTTGAGATGAAATGCTAGAAGCTTTAATAACGCCTGAGATTAAAAAAAAAAAAAAAAAAATAGGAAATGGAGAAAAACAGTGGTCACATTCCTCCTGCCTTCCCAGCCAGCCCTGCTCGCAGCGTTGACCCCATCCACTAAGCCAAAGGGCACCTGCAGCTGGAAGAAAATAAACAGGGCTGGCCAAAGCAAGAGCAAGTGTTAGCACAGCACGGACATGGCCCACCGCTGCAGCTGCCACTGCAGGGCCAAATCACTGCTCTAGGCTTGGTGTCCAGACACAGAGGGAAGGTTTGAATGTGAGGCAGAGAGAGGGCCAAGATTTAAATCCTTCAGACTACTAAAACCAGATGATACCGCATTAGGAAAAAGTCCACCCCAGCCTGTGCTCCCAGGCGCTATGGCACGCACTGAGGAGCACCGGGCAAAGCACACCAGGAAATGCTGTCGAGTGATCTCACAGCAGATGAAGGAAGACAGAGAGTGCCTCTATCATGGGGGGCAGGCAAGGGACATTTTAGTGGTTATTTTCAGAGCCTTCACCCTCACAGCTTCACAGAAGGGTCAAACACCAACGTTGCTTGCAGGCAGTTTTCCTCTCAGCGGGTGCGAGAGTGTGTCACCTCTGCTGGCACAGAGCCACGGGTCCTGCTCCCTGCTGCAGATCCCGGGCTCTCCCTGCTAGCGATTCCATTTGTGCTGCCAACGTTGCCACTAAAGCTGCCTCGCAGTATTAATTTTTAAAGACTCCTTCCTCCTCCCGGGCATAGATTCCGAGACAGCTCCAGAAGCCCACACATATATACCAGCGCAGCGTAGCAGCCAAATGCGTCAAACGAGATTTTAAGGGAGAACGGGGGAATAAAAAGCACAGCCAGAATGTTTTGGCATGCAGCGCAAGGAAAAGCGTGGCACCACGCGCAACATCTGCCAGCCTTTGGCCTTCCCTGCCTCTCCTGTTTCCACCTGTAAGCTCAAGATTGATTTCTTTCTATTTTTTACAGAGCAGTGTAGTCAGAGGGGCTGGAGCACCCCAGGCAATGAAGAAACATAAGTAATGAGAATCCTCCGAATATGTTAGTCTGCATGACATGAAGACAGCTGAGACGGTCCTCAAAGAATTGGTCAGATCCAGCAGAGCTCATTAGCTCTGGCTTGGGGCTACTTCTGCCAGACCTGGGTTAGCACGAGCTCCCAGGTGTCTGCAAGCTGCACTCTGGGCTCCAGGCCGCCGCATCAGCCCAGCGCTGGCCTTTGCTGGCACTGTGGCTCGATATAGCACAGCCCCTCAGCGAGGTGAAGCGCTGCAGAGCTCTGCGGAGCACGATGCAGAGGGATCCAAGTGGCTCTCCAGTAAACAACCTGGGTGCCCATACTGAGATGGAGCTGTTTAACCTATCTGGGTTTGAGCTGGCTTTGTGCAGGGCCTCTGTCCTCCAGCCCCGATTTGTGGGTTTGTGGACATAATGCAGAGACACCCTAATAGCCCTGCCTACAAAACCATCTTGGGTTTGCAGGGATTAGTAGTACAGGCTGAGCACTCTGGGGACACACAAAGTCTAGGTCCCCTTTTGGTCTGGAAGCAGATAGCTGTGTCCTCACAGCACAGGGACAGAGTCCAGCTCAGGCTGTTATGCACAAGGGCAGTTCCTACTTTCTACTTCTTATGGATAATCCACAAACCAATTAGACTACCTACAGCGAGGTACTGACAGCAAGCGGATACTGAAACAGGGTGGTTATGACTGTGGTCAAGTGTGACGAGAAGGACAAAGGGAAATCTCCCCTTCCACCACACTCTGACATGGTAAGGTAAAAGTGACAATTTACAGGTGGCATCTCCCTTCCTATGGATAACAGTAACTTCAGACAACTCTTGCAAACCAGGAACTAGTGAACTCCAGCAGTTAATTATAGTAAATATTTACATAACGGCTGGGCCCTTCAAATTTAGAAGGAATAGTCAATGCAAGGACATGCCCTTTAACCATCCCATTTTATTACACAAATCACCAGGGAGCCCAGCACACTAAGATTTGCAAATGAAGTGTTTGATATTGGCTGAGACATTAAACTACTTACCTCGTGCTATAAAATGCGTAGGTACAGTACATCATTCTTTTTGCAGAAATTTCAACCCCATTTACTTTAGTTAACTCTTCCTCGGCACTTAATATTTTGTGTGCTCCAAAGAAACACAGTACATAACCCTGAATAGACCTGGTGCCACTGCTCCAGCAGAGTCTGACTTAAAATAAAAATGTTTTCCCCTTTGCTGTTACTAAATTTGGCATCGCTTATGTAGATTCTATTGATGTGTCTAATCTACTTAACATCCTCAATGTTCTTCTGTTAGCTGGTTGCTTGGGAATTTGCCTTACGTGAAAGATTCTGCTCCTGTGTCCCATCCCCTGCTTTCCCCACACACACACACTGGGTAATTAAACCAGGTTCTGTAAGTGGGGTAATACGTTATCATCCAGAATGACTTGGTACTGAGGAGCATTGTAGCGAATCCTGTAATAAGCAAAAGCTGTGGATGCTGGGAGAAGGTGCTGCATGGTTTCCAGCCAGAGCAGTTTTAAAAGGATTGTGGTCTGAGTTGGGGAATCCGAGTCAGTCCCAAGCACCCTTGACTGGCAGGACTCAGGTGTGCCTTGGGTAGCGTGTAATCTATACCAGGAGCAAGGTGAGACACTGACAACTCTCAGGAGCCCCCAGGTGTGGCCAGTGTCTGGAGCAACTCCAGAAATACCTGGAGACAAAGCATGGTGAGCTGATCATCTTTGGGAGCTCAGTGTGGAGGAAAGAGGAAATGAATGAAACACAAAAATCCCAGAAGACATTTCCTTTTCACTACAAAAAATTGCATTCCCAGATGCACAGATCAAATATGGGAAGGGGTTGACCATGATTACATTAGGCATGGTTTTAGGTGGTCCATAAAAGAGTTCTTCTTACTGAAATGTTATCCCAAATAGTATTTACTGCTCTACGACTTCCTTTCTAGAGGATTTTTGTGTTACCTTAGGGAGGAAAATGCTGAAAGGTATCATAAGTCAAGGTGCAAAAGTGTGCTGTGTAAAATTAGCTGAGAAGAGGGGATGAAGCAGCCCAAGAAACGGTCCAGTTTAGCCAAGGGACAGCAGCTGCGAAATCAAGAACCCGAAGGACTTAATGGACGGGGGTTTTGCATGCATCAGAAACCTTCTGCCTGGCTGGCTGATTTATGTGACTGAGAAGGCTCAGATGAACCCTCCCTCCTGAGCTTGCTCATAACATTATAGGGTAGGCTAAGAGGGTTACTCAACGTTATTACTGCTGTTGCTGTTGTTTATTTATTAATGCATCTGTATCAGAGACCGTGGCTGATCCTGGGAGTCTCGCTGTGCTACGTGCGCGGGATGCAGAGCAAGGAGAAGCAGCCCCTGCCCAAGAGCTCTCCAAGTACTCCCTTTCCCCAGAAGCAGAGCAAGCTCCCAAAGCTATCCCAGGGACACAGATCCCCCTTTTCACTGCCATGTTAGCCACTTATTATTTCCCAGCATAAATATATTTTATAGAGAAATAAAGTCTGCAATTCTGAAAAGGGAGTGCTTTCACACACCCGCTTCTCATCTATAAAGCCCCATGATTTGGCATCTCAGGTTAAAGTATGAAATTATGACACCAGAATTGACTTTAGAGTTTCTGATGCTTCCTTGGATGATTGCTTCTATAACTTATAGAGACAGGGGAGCGTTTGTGTTCTACCGAACACATAAATTAATATCCATACATGAAAACGATGTGTAGACAGCAGGACAGGGGCAGGGATGAGTTTGCTACACTGTATAACACCAAAGGAGGGCTTGTCAGCAGCAGTTTCTGTTGTATTCGGAGTGTTGTGGTGAGAGACTGCAAGAATAACGAAGCAAAATAAAAGGGCTTTGTACTCAAGTTGTGAAAGCAGCTGAGAAATTTATGGTATTTTCTGCCATCATACCATTGGGGGGGCAGTCCTACTGAAAATAAATATACGTTTTTATTTTTGCTGGTGGATATAAACCAGATTTTCATATTTTCATGTGCTCTGTATATTTTACAGCATGAGCAGGGTGGGTTATTTTGTGGCCTAAAGAACAGATGTAAAGGTATTGGAATCTATTCTCATAATGCATAAGAGATAAGGTTCTCTTGCTCATGCTTGCTAGAAGCTTTATTTTAGTCTGTTGTGGCATAGACAACATTATTTGATTTTGCTTCTTCCCTATGTTTCTAACAGTAGCAATATTATATCTGTTGAAGAGAAAGTGGAGCAAAATAAGAAGCAGAATACCCCATCCCCTGCACAACCCATGGATCTCAAAGCCTGTTAAATTCATGGCAAAGCTTTAAAAGCAAAGAGGATGAAAATCGTAGTCCCACTGAAGTCAATGGAAAACTCTCAGTGAGGGACAGGAAAAGGGAGCTGGATTTCACCACATCCCCTCACACTGTCTTACATTAGAAACAGCAACCAGGATGTTTCTGTTTCTCTCACCTCTGACCCAAACCTTTTTAAAAATTAAAATAAAATTTTAGAGATGCAGCATCAAAGGGTTGGAGGCACAAAGGAAACGTGGGCCTGCTTCTAGCCCTACGCACTGGCAAAGCTGTGATGCTGATGAGCCGAGGCAGCAGGTAAGGCATTCCCACCGGCACGGCACGCTGCCTGCCGGACGCCAGTGCCATCAGGAGCAGCAGAGGGGCTGTGTGACACACACCGGTGGCTGGACCAGATGGAGGCTTTGGACTGCCCTGCAACGTTCGAGTTGTCCCCAGATCCGATGGCAAAGTCACGTGCCAGTTTGTTAGTCCGGAGAGCACGAAGCGATCCTGGGAGAAACCCTCATCCCACATAAATCGTCTGGAGCTGATGGATGGCAGGAGCCTCAACTATAAAAATTGCAGCCAGAAACATGATAAATAGTCGCATCCTGTTAAAAATAGGCAGCAGAGCAGCAGGCACATGCATTGGCTGAGGAGGATTGCCAGTCAATGACTGAACTGCCAAGGCATTTTGGCGTTCAGCTTCAGAGCAGGCTTTCAGGCTATTCTTGCAAGCGAACAACCTCTCTAGTAACCTGGTTTTCAGTACACATCGAATTTCCTCTGAGTAACTCAAGAGCTGGCAGAAGAAAGCCCAGAAGAATGTTTTGGTTGACTCTGGTTTTTGTATACAGCAGGTACTGGAGCCAGCTTCTCTTGGCCAAAATCAAGTTTTTCCCTGTGGGCATCATTTAAATGTGTTTGCTTTACCACCAAATCCTTATTTTGTATAAAGTACTCAAGGGAAAATGTTGCCTCTCTGCCTCCTCCAGCAGTGTTCCTGCCTTTACTGTAACAGTAGCGTATTTGCATGGCGCCTACTGCATTGGAGGCTCAGACTCCCATAGTGCAGGTAATAAACAAATATTACTGTGAGCTTTCTGGAGCAGCTCTCTCTCCCTCATAAGAACTTCCATAAAACAGTTGCTAGATTACAGACGGAAAAGCAAACCTTTCAAAAAAATTCTCTCAGCACTTAGAACTGCAAACTAAGTATGTCAGTCACATGTGGTTTGCTCTAAATGCAGAACCAATAAAACCTTGCAAATTTCAGTTGCAGACCTCGAAACGTCCTGTCTATGACACTTGAAACTTTCCCTCACCATGAAATTTCCGCAGTAGCATCCCAAATCCTTCCCCAGCCCATAGTCTGCAGGCTGTTCTAGTCTCTTCCATGCTCCTTAAACACCCAAACCCAGTCTTCTTTTCATCTCTTCAGTGCCCTCTTCCTGCCCTGTGTGGTTTCTACCATGCTTCCATATGCCCTCACACCACTTTTCCAGCCTTTCAGCTTGGCAAGAGACAGCACATGCTGTGACTCAACCAAAAATATGTAGATTTGGATGGAGGAGCTGTCAGATGCCAGACAACACGGGTAGCATCTTCTCTCCAGCTTTTCTTTGGTGGAAGTACTAACTGGTGTCTTTCTTCCCCAAGTACTGCCATTGCTGCGGCCCTCTGCCAAATTTGATTCCATGCTCACCAGTGGAGCTCAAAAGCTCATAGCTGGGGACTGGCAGATAAACAGTGTGTTTGTGTAACTTTTGTGTCCCTAGGAAACAAGGCTGAAAACAGAAATATGAACTGTGTCCGTGTTTACAGATATCTTTCTTGCTGATATTTCTGATGAACTCGCCCCTGGGACTCTGAGCAACTCAATGATAAACACTGCCTAAACAGAGAGTAAGGCATGGTCTCTACTCCAGTTAAAGAAGACAAAGTGAAGTATGAAAATCTATACCATCCAGCTATTAAAAAATGGCTCTTGTAAATAAGCAGTGAGGAATAAATCACACACAAACATGGCATGCACAAACACAGGAATAGTTTCAGCCTGGGATCATCCATATCTAATCAGCTGAAAACAAAGACAGATGCAGATTTGTCCTATCTGAACCCAACTTTAAAAACACAGTATTGTGCATTCACAGTAGCTCAAATGTTAAATATAAAGCGTCATCTATCTCAACAGGAAATGCTAATGAAAGGGGTAAGACTTAAACCACATCTCTTGTAGGGCATCAACTTCCCCACTTCAGACTTGCAGCAGAAGCTAGAATCTCTCTAAAGATTCGCTACTCCATTGCCATGCCATTAACCATCTGTCATATTTTCCTCAACATCCGTGGGTTCAGGACACTCAGTGGCAGGGGGGACATTGTCTTAAAAATCCGCTCGGCCAAGGCTTGAATCTCTATGGGTGCAGCCTCTCCTCATGCCACTGTTTCACTTCACTTTTCCCTGGAGAAGTGACTGACACCTTGCTCAGCCATAGCTCAGGGAAATGGCACGGAATTAGCAATCATCTTAGCTCTAGTATCAGTCTGCAGAGTCCTGAGCTTGATGGTCAGGTCACTTTACTAGGAGAAACACCTAGATCTGTCCAAATTAGGCAGGGTGAGGCTTTGAAAACAGGTTTTCCATCTGTTGAAAGATTGCTCTAACCAATGGATCGTGGGTGGAACTTGCCCACAAGCTCAGGAAGCTGCTAAGTGGGGAACATGGGCCTCTCAGCTTACCTAACTGTAAGCCTGAATGCCTCAGCTGATTTAGGCCTAACCTTAAAAATTCGGTACATACATGAACCGAATCGGATCAGACTTGTTCTCCGTTCAGGCTCTGCAGAACACTCAATCATCTTTCTTTTTCTTCTCTGCACCAGGAAGGAGTTATGCAACTTAAAACTGTGCAGTGTACAAAACAGAGTGTACAAAACAGACCGAGCCCTTTCCACCAAGAGTCCTTTTGCCATCCCAGGAAGCTCTAACATGCGTGATTGGCTCAGTGTCAAGCTCCTAGAAGAGCCTCTTGTTGGTTACCAACATTGGCAGGGCATGACTTGAGAACTAGGAATCCTGGTTTGCAAAGCACTGCCATGCAAGTAGCTAGAAGTTAACTACACACATTGCAATGAAAATGGACATGTAGAGGTCCCCCTCATTGTTTAGTATGGTTTGGGTTTGTAGTTTGGGGTTTTTTTTGGAATGAAAGAGGTTTAGGGAGGGTGTAGAAGACTTGGCAGTGAAGCATCAGGACAGCGAGACGAATAGACAAGCAGGACTTCCATTTTTACCTCTCTTGTCTTTAATCTGAGCTTTCCTGCAGCTAAATGTATGGGTAGGGATGTAGGGAGGGAAATCTACGTTTATTTATTTATGGAAATTAGGATGTAGTTATTATGGCCTGCACAGTGTGTTTGCTATTATGAAGTTGCAAACTGAGCTACAGAAAGGGCATTTAGTGGGAAATATTGTCAGCTGGCAGTCTCGGGCACTTGAGTATCCTCCATAACATGCATAACGGAATCAATTTAAACCTAGTGAAAGGGACATTGTCTGATAAAGTAATTCCTCTTTGAACACAAGATGGCAGCCTTAAATAAATGCAACCCCGCACAGCTTTTAATCTTACACATCATTAAATTCCTAATTTACACATTATGTTTTCATGGGCCAACCCATAACTCATTAGTGTTGAACTCTTGAGTTGTAAAGACCAACACACTAGACAAATGTGGGCTTCTTTATCTGCTTTTCTTTGGGTGGCAGTCCTCTTTTAATTTACCACAGAGGCAGACTTCAAATTCAACATTAAGAGAGCTTTCTGATCTTGTGTGCTTTGTGCATCATCTACCCCAAAGAAAAACCTCTCTGATTGCTGTTTTGTACTCACAGATTTTACTGATAGAGCGTGGAATCTGGAATGGGGAATACCATTTTTTTCAGCTTGTTCAAGACACTGGAATTCCTTGAAAGATGCATCTTTCTGTGGGAGGATTTCGAACAGGCCTTGAAGTCAAAACCAAAACAGACTGCAAATAACATAGGGGTTGGAGCTGGTATCCCCACTTTTCCACAAAACCTAACACACCAAATCACATTTTGATCTCTGGTCTCTTTTTCCATTCTCTTGTCTGGGCATTGTCTGAAAGAAGTCACAAACGCCATCTGAGCAGGAGGGTCTCCACAGGGCTCCAGTACCATGGCACTAGAAATCATTCCACCAGAATGGATGGAAATGGCAAGAGAAAGGCTATAATCACTTTCTCTGCCTTGGGAACTACAGGTCAAAAATGTCAAGCGTAGAAGGAGTCTTTACAAACCTGCTACCACTGCTTTAGCATTGCATGTAAGGGCATAAATGGCTCTTGGAACAGGTCAGGCCAAGGGCCCTTTCAAGCCAGCCTGTGGTCTCAGATGCAGGCAGGGGCAGTGGGAAGCGTGGCTCACGCTGTGGGGTCAAGGAAGGCAGAGCAGCAAGGAAGGCTTCAGGCTCAGTTTGTCCTTCCTGGCTGGGCTGCAGTTTATTGTGGCTACAGAGCCACCAGTCTGCAAGAGCTGCTGCTTTGAGAAAGCCGGGCTCCAGCAGCCCAAGGCCCTGCGTGTCCTGCTGGGAACTGGTCTGAGGTTCACAGATAGATGGAAAGGCTGATCATGACAAGAAGTAGTTCAGGATCATCCTTTTCCACCAGAGTTGAACGAGTTTCTAGGCAAAATCAGTGCTCCTCAGGGGAATGTTCTGCTGTGCTACTGTCAAAAAAGGGCCTCAAACCTAAGGAGAGGGGAGGAATATTCACACCTCAAATGTAAACAGTTGCAGGATCTCATCCCAATCCTCCTCTAAGCCAAATGAAGTCTGTCCACAACACCAGCGGAAGAAATCTTGATGAAAGTCCCCATCTATTCTCTTGCTACTCATGTGTCCAGCAGCTCACAACGACTGCACCACTGGGAACGTCACAGACCCTTCAACTCTTTTAGAGAATGGCAGTGCTGATCCAAGTTATCTGCTTGGCACCCCCATGGAGCTAACTTCTTATTCTTATAGGATGGATGTCCTCAACCCCACCCAGTCCGTCTTTCTATTTGTTTTATTGTATAGGCATTCATTTTTCTCTAGTTTTCTTCATCCCTCCTTTTTCTTTCTTTCGGTGGATGAGAACATAAAATTTTGTTCATGGTGAGTTAATAGCTATCTAAAGAGGGAAAGTCAGTAGAGAAAGAGATAAAAACCAGTCAAAGGATCTTTCTACTGACACCACTTTCCAAGTGGAACCTTCCAGAGAGCTTGTGAACAGTGAGAGACAGGGTGTAGCAATGGGGGATGTTCTTGTGTGGCAAATAAAGGGATTTCGGGTCTTTCCTGAGACTAAACTACCTGGGGAAGGAGGTGGGCTTGAGATATCAACAGAACATCAGCCTCAGCAGGTTTTGCTTCAATATCTGGCACAGATTTACAGATATGATTTAAAGCAATACTGGGCTTCTGTATGCCTTGGTTTACTCCTAGAGGAAATGAGTCTAGCATTTGGAGCATTTATATGATTCCACTCCGTGCTCCTGCAACTATGTTGAGACCTGGAGACCCAAGTTGCGTTCTGTCTTTTCTCCACGTCTTCCCCATCAGAGATTGCTCTAGAGCAACTCCCAGCAACATCTGTACAACCCCGTAAGGACATCATTTTAAAACAATGCGTTGCAAAAGCATACCAGGAAAGGATGGATTCCTTTTGTGGTTAAAGCACAGCAGGAGGCCCTCAAAGATTTAGGTTCCATTCTCAGCTCTGCCCAATAGTTTGAACAGATCATTCCATCTTTTCAAGCTCCCAGTTCCCCTTTATGTGAGGGGAACAGCTCTTGATGGGGATGCCTATGAGGATTAATGCACGAAACATGAAAGAGGTGAGGGCTGTATTGCTAAGCTGCGTGACAGCGAGTACTCTCCTTGGCTTGCCAAGTCTCCTACACTCCTGCCAGAGATGGGACACAGCCTCCAGAGGTGGCAATTAGAGCACTGCCAAGTATTACAGTGATGCGTGGCACACAGCACGGCCACCCCTCCTTGGCAGGGCGCCTCTCCAAACAGGGCTGAGCCGCACAACAGCTCCCGGGCAGGGCAGTGTCCCTGCAGGCGGCCCGACCCTGCCCACGCAGCTCCGGGTGGCTGCAGAGCCAGGGCAGGCGGCAGGCTCGGTGCCCGGTGTCCTGCTGCCACCTCTGCTGCCTGAGCACGGCCGGGGGACCTGCCCGCACCCTGCCTCTGCTGCCCACACCCTGTCTGGCCTGCCTGTGCCACAGTGCCCCACTGCCCACCCTGCCCACGCTGCCCCACTGCCCACGCTGCCCACGCTGGCTCACTGCCCACCCTGCCCAGCCTGCCCACACCCTGCCCACACTGCCCTACCNCAATCCCCTGCCTGTGGCACTGCTCACCCTGGCAGTGCTGCTCCTCTGAGGCTCACCGAGTCCCCCACGACCTTCTGTTCCCCACAGCCCCTAGTTCTGCACAGCCCCTCTCCAGCCAGCCCCCACCATCCCCTCTAGAGTCAGCGCTTCCGAAGTGCCTGCCTGCTGCTGACACCCACGCTCACAGAGTCAGGCACAACCCACCTGGCCATATGGCCGAGTAGCTAAACACAATTTTCCCCTCATCCACAGCCCCTCTGCAACCTCCCATCTGCCCTCCTTCCTTTGCACACAGGGCTCAGACAGCCCTTTACACGAGAGCCAGCCTCTGCAAGCCTCGCCAGAATACAGACGAGACATACCCTTCAGCTACACGCTGCCAGAGACAGCCCCTCACACCTTGCAGAGGGTTCCCTCTGCTCCCTCCCTTTTGGCCTCCTGTGCATACCAGACTTCCCCACACCCTGCACAGACAGACCCCTTCGCTCCCGAATGCAGCCGCCGACACCTGAAGCGTGCACACACCTGTAGATCCAGAACTACAGAGGTACAAACCGTTGATCTTTTACAGGCAGGAGACTGAGTGGAAAGGCAGCAAGGAGGTGAGATCAGACCACCAGTGGAGGGAGACCTTAAAGCCCCACCACAAGCCAGTGTGCTACCTTTTAGGAAATGCTGTTACCACATTTGCAACTGCATCCACCTCAGTCAGACGCCAGCTCCGTTACCCACAACGTCACAAGGTCTTCGTCTGTGCTCACCACTTGCCTGTGCCCCACTGACATTTATCTTCCAGGCAGTTCTCCAACACTGCTGTGATGGACAAACCCTATGGCAGAAGCAAATGTTCTGAATCACAAGTATCTCTGCACCAGTCTGGCTCTGCATGTGCAAACACACAAGTCCTGGCTCCAGGGCTGTGGTGCATCTCTCCCAAGCACTCCCCACCTCACTCTATACCTGTGCACTTTACAGACAGAGCATTCTTCTACAGGCATCCCCAATATAATCCCTACACTTCCACAGGGGTGGCTTCCCAAACTCTGTGCAACTCGAGCGACACAAATACATCCACACATCCTGAGCGATGGATTTTCTCATTACCCAAGTCAACAGTGCTCTTCTGGCAGGGCAAGTTACACTGTGGTTGCCAAACCAAGAAGCAGATCCCTTAGTTCATCATTAGAGGTAGATTAAGTCTGCTGGGAATGGAGGCTGGGACTGCTAAGGGCTTTATTCAGCTTATTCGTTTGTCCATTTGTATTAAACAAATTATTTTTAAAAGTTGTACTATTTATTTCTATTTTTGCAGCATTGTGTGTGATGTTGTATGAAAACAGATCATGGCCTGACCCTTGTACCAAACACAATATATCCAAAGAGAGAAGACACAACAACTTGTAAGTAGTAGGGATGATGACATTAGTCAGAGTTGGTCTGTTGTCTCCTTCTGCCATGCCCCATGATTTTACTTTCAAAATCTCTTCTCCTGTTTAACACTGCAGTGGGCTGTTTTATGCCTTCCTGCACTTTGGACACCAGGAAAAAAAAACCCAGAAAACAAGTTTTTTCTCTCTGTCATACTGGTGACATAATGAGCTCTGCCTTGGTTTTCCCTGGCTTCCGTCACCAGTTTCTGGCCATAGGTTCTGCCTTCAGTGAGATTTCACCCCGTTTTATGCCCTTTCCATTGTCACAGGGTCAGGTCACTTCCTTAAAATTAACCTGCTGTGGTCAAGGTTGTTTTCCTTGACCTGGTTTATGGCCTTTTAAATGTTTTAGTGTTCTGACTGTTTCCCAGGTTGAGCGCAGGATGTTTGTTGCACTGGTAAGAGGTTAGTACTGCGAAGCCTAGGGAGTGATATATGGATGGTTCATGCTTTCTTTTGGATTTAATTTTTCATCCTCTACTGCTCTGTGGTGAAAGGAATGTTTGCTGCTTGCCTAGGGAGACACCTGACATTTAGACTTTATCTTCTGTAAAGGCTTGGGCCAAAATTCTCTTCTCTGACTTTGGGAATGCCAGCAAAGGGCACACAGTTGAAGTAAAGGGTGGGACAAAGAGGGATATGTGTCCTTCTGATACCAAGCCACAGTAAGGAACTGTGCAGCCCTCTGATAAAAGTCAGTTCCTCCAATATAAATGGGGCTTTCACCCCCAGCCACCTTGCAGAAACGCCTCAGTCCCAGATTACTCGTGGGCCTGGGGGTGGAGGAGAAGAAAAGAACAACTTGGGCTACAGTGTCCTGCTACAATGTCCTAACCAGGGGAGTGCTCAGATTCTGGGTTTGGAGCTTTCACAGTCCCTGCATGTGGGAATTAACAGCAGGTCAGAAAACCTGTCTAAGTCTGAGTCTGACATTAGCCTCAGTACTGTCCATTTCTACCTGTGAAAAATCTAGTCAAAAAAAAAAAGAAATTCAAAACAATTAAAAGAGTAAACAACAACAAAGCTGCAGCTAACATTTTGTTTAGATTCTTAAGATGTCTATGTTGTAGATAACTAATAATAGTATAGTGTAGTTAAAATAGCCGATGAATCTACTGTAGTAGTTGAACAACCAATAGACAACTAACACAAATGATCAACATACAAAAGTGTATATATATAACGCTGACTCTTAAAACAAACACTTTTTGCCTGCACTTTATGTTAGAATTAATGTGTGTTGCACATCCACCTCAACTGCGACACCTGCACACCCAGGTAGAATAGAAAGGCTAAAGAAAAGGCAAAGAATCTTCACTCGGAATAGTCTGTGCTCAAGCTCAAAGCAATGGGTTTCCTTTCTTTTTCTTCATTTTTGGGTTTTTTTTTCTCTGGATGAGTCCTAATTTAGCATTGTTCTAACCTGATTTGGCTGCCCCTGCCTCTGGCTTTATCTCATGTCCTGAGTCAGTAATGTTGATTTAACAGAGACAGATCTGACAGGAGCAGAAAGAATAAGGAAAGGACACCTTTCTGGAGATAACCCTCCAGTGTAAAATAGATAGGTGTGTGAATCTTCCCATCTTCAGGACATCAGGAGCCACGATGTCTCCCTCCAGAGCATTCACTTTCCTGAAGCTAGACACACTGGCCTTCAGAAACTCTCTCCATGGGTGCTTACATCTGGTTTGCTACCTGGGGTAGGAAACACCAAGAGATGCTGTGCTGGTCTTCCCATAGCTCTTCATTCCTGGCTTTCCCTAGCCCAACCAGTCACAGCAGCAGAGGATGGTTCTGAAGGGGAGGGAAGTTCTGTGGGAATATAAACGGTTGATCTTGGGTCAGAGATGCCAGGAGAGGTTTCTTCTGTGAAGTAAAGGTTGAAAGTTTGTGTTCCCCACCTGCCAGTGCCCACACCTGCCCCTCCCAATCATCCAGATATCTGAGCTGCGGTGACTGATGGTCCATTAATAGCTAAAAAGCCCCCTTAGCACAATTGCTAAAAGAGGTGTGAACTTTCTGTAAATGGCACTGGTTTATAGTTGTTGGAATAAATGCTGCTTAGATGGTTGCCCAATTTTAAGTAAGGATTTTGTCTCTTCCTTCATGCGCTCAGTGTGAGGAAGGATTGGCGTGGTTGCAGGTTGCATTTTTGCTGGCCTTCCTGTGGATGAGTAGCATCTGCTTTGCGGAACTGTAGGTGAAGGTCTTCTGCATGATTCTTTTATTTTACCGAGTCTGATGGGCTGTAAAAGATAGACTGGAGCAAGAAGGACTCAGTTATGCTCTGCCCATTTCTTTTCATATCAGAAATTTCACTTGCAGGTTGTGTCTGTCAAGCGGATTCTCCATAGTACAGAGAGGCTGGGGAGCTTTCCCTGCCACGCTTTGCAAGCAGGCCTGGACGTCCTTGGTCTGGTAGAATTTAGAGTGTGTTTAATTTCCATGTCACTGAAATAAAATAGTATTTGTTTTAGAGATTTTGTGAAATACTGTTGTTGTTTTGCTGGCTGACCTTTTGAGGCTCTGTATTGCCGTGGCAGCAGGTTGCTATGGGGATCACCTCACATGGGTGGGAGCATGAACCAGGACATAAAGATACATTGGGTGCTCCATGCTGCACCTGTTCAATGGTGCTGTACAACTGGGAATTGCTCACAGAAATCTGGTAGGCTGACTCATTAACACACAGGAGATCAAGCTTCAACTTATACGCCTTTTTTCCTATATTTTTTTTTTCCTGTATTGTTCGGTGAAAGTAACTCTTTTCTAAGTTAGTTACTTATTTTCAATGGTGCCATAGGTTTTGTTTTCTATTAGCAAATATAACTTGCAGCAAACCAAGGATCAGTCCTGGAGAGCTCAGGTTAAGCCAAGGGTCTAAGCTATACATATTTATGATGTAATTACTCTCTTCTTTTTTTCCCTTGTTTATTGTGGTTTTGTATCACCTGTAAGGTAAAAGTGTGTCAGTGGTTAATTCCTCCTGGAGAAATCCAATACAAATTCAGCAATACTTTGCTGTTGGACAGATGGCTGAAAGGAAATGATTAATCTACTAACCTTGGATTTAGGAGATATGGATTTGAGTCTCTGCTTGCTGCAGATTTTCCATGTGACACTGATGCATAAACACCCTCAAATATGGCCACTAGCCTCTGTGCTTGAGTTCACAGACTGCAAAATAGCATCACCCTGTCTCTCAGGGCAAGGTGAGAAGAATGAAGGCACATGGCCTCAGCTGGGTAATCCCAGGTTCTTTACAAGGGGATCTGCAGGCTAAGCAGAAGGTGACTGGGAATGAGCGTGGAAGAGAAAGTGATGGCAAAGTATTTTGTTACAGTTTTGGGGTGGTGCAGACATACTCTAAAAACCAAGGCTGTGGGGATGGGCTCCACACAAGTGCCTGGCAAAGGCAAGGCTATTTTCGGGAAACTAGACCATAATTTGCAACTGCTCATGCTGACACATATTCTTCTATAGTTTCATGTCTCAAGCACACTTCTGTTTTGTAGGGACATAATTAGTGCCAGTGACTGTCTCTCGAGGGAGTGTCTGAACTGGAACTCAGCCATCCTGAAGATACAATATCAGGAGAAGGTTATCTAAGAAAACAGGTACCTCTTCCTAATCCCCATTCTGCTTCCTCATATCCCATATGCAACCTCTTTTATCCAGTCCCAGGTATTTATTAGTTCCTCAGCTCTTCCGAAGGACAGACCCAATATTTGCCACCCTACACGTGACGAGACACACCATAGGTTGACTATAAGCACCACATCTAATCTTCCAACACTTGTATACATGCACTGTCTTCCCTCCCCCTTCCAAAACAGGTCTTCTCTCTGCCTTTTTGGTGAAAAATCCATCATCAAAAGTATTTCTTTGTTTTAAGTGAATCCAGAAACCAAGTCTTCGAACTGCTGTCTTCTGCAATTTCCTGAGCCAACCCCACTTCTCTGCACAATTCATCATTGCTTTCTTTGTGCTCTGCCTGCTCTACCCCCAAGAAACATTCAAAGACATTGAGTACAGTCCTTAGAAGCACACATGCCTGCGCATGGCTGTCTGTACACATCCTGAGGCTGTATGAGCTGAATTCTCCAGGATTTGGAGCTTGGGAGAGGAATGTATCCAGCAGACGTGTCACAGGCAGGGGCCAGGAGAAGTATTGCCAGAGTTGAGTGTAAAAGTTGATATGCTGGAGAGGAAAAACACACACATTCCCCAGAAACTGTCATCATGGTCCATCTCCAAGAAGGGCTTCACATCTGGGAAGAAACTGCCTGCAGGTAATTGGGTTTGCTAAAGTTCCCTCTCTAATTAATAAGTGATTTGACTTGGAGATTGGAAATAATAGTTGAAATGATGGCATAAGCACGGGGGCATTGGGGCTGCTGTTGCTGTACTGTTCAGAAAGGACTTTCCTGCACAATCTAATGACACTGTATGGCAGTTTGAGGAATGTGAAGTTGTTTGCCCAGGAGACCAACAGTGTGATAATATTGGCATATAACCTTCTAGTATTTGAGTAATTAGTTGCTTAGCTACTTTGGATAGGTCATTATTTTGCAAACTGGAAACATTTGCAAGTGGTGATATTTTCCTCGGTATGGTGAAAGAGCTAAACCTATTCTGGCAGTGTACAACTCCTAGAAATATATATGCATAAATTGTTTCTAATGAGACCATCTGCCTTTTATAGCCCCTTTGGAACTAAATAGTACCCAAAGACCACTCTGTCTTTTAGATATCCGTGGTCAGGAAGGCTGCTCCTGGCAATAACAATATGTAGTTTTTTGCAGCTAGAGAAGCTTTTTGATTCCTACTTTTCAAGACGTGTTTGTGTGTGTGTGCGTGCATGATACTGCTTCTATTTGTTAAAGTTGTCAGAAATCACTGTCCCAAATCTATTAAGAGATAGCATCTGGTAACTCAGCTGTTGAATTAGTGTTTTCAAAGATAACAGAAAGTTCGATCTTTCGCTTAAAGGGCTGGGGGCAGCTTGGCGAGGGTTCTTCGCCGTGTTGGGATCCTCCTGTGTTTGCACAGGAACAGCACTGTTTTAAGGGAACACCTTCAATTTAGAAATCACAGCCGAGTTGCTCAGACTCAACACCTCGCCTTGAGGCACTCACGTTTTGACACTGGTGTAAAAAACTGTGCGACTTCCAGGGTGCTGTGTGCACGCAGCTCCCACTGAGCTCAACATGTTGAGGACACAGAGGGGCTCAGCACCCCTCAGTCTCCGAGCAGCTGCTGTCCTGGTGCCCAAATCAGGCCTGGGCAACAAGTTTCTTCTATTACTCATGTTTATAACCTCACACCAATCACTACGAAAATAACATGATAACCTTCAATTCAGCACTTGCCTCCTCCTTGCCTTCACTGAGCTGAGAATAGTGGAGTCAGGTGCTTTTCTTCGTGTCAAGTTTTCAGTCATATCCCCTCTCAAGACCTTCTATAGCAACACAGACCTTTAAAAACCTCTGCTGACTGTTTGTTTTTTTGTTTGTTGCTTTACTCTGCAACCACGTGGATGTACTGGCTTTAGTCTGAGGATTTGTAAAGTCATGCTCCATGTGGTTTCTCTTTAAATACTCCCTGCAGTTTCTGTCAGAGGAGACCTGAGGCATGTGCTGGGGGACAGCCTGTCTGGGAGGGACGATCTGCACGGGCAGGGCAGGGCAGTGCTCGGGGTCATGTCCCCTGGCAGCTGGTGAGGCCAGCTGGAGCCCCGACCTCCGGCTGCAGGCTGGCTGTGGCTGGGCACACTGGGTGTGCTGGGCACACTGGGGAGTGAGCAGGGTTAGTGAAACACCTGGTGAAGGAGGAGGAGGGCTGCGGTTGCAAGGAGGGAGAGGAGGCCAGACACACAGGTCATGGAGCAGGGACACAGCGTTCCCGCTGCAGAGATGCCTGGCTGCTGAATGGAAAGGTGACCCAGGGACTGGTTGTCCTGAGGCAGCTTCACAAACCTCTCCTTCCTGAGGAACCCCTTCCTCTCAGCGTGTGGCTCCAGCCCCTCCAGGGCCCTCAGAAACCCAGTGTGGGCACAGCCTTTCACCTTTTTTTGCATTAGCTCAGCTAAAAGCCGTGGGTGCCCGTGGGACAGTGCACAAGAGGGCTTTCCAGGGTGTACCTGGTAGGTGACCAGCCCTGAGGCAGTCAGATGTTTCCATGATACTCTGCCTTGAATTAAATATTCTATGCCAGGTCACGTTAATTAACATTCCATCTGTCATAACACAGCAGGGTAGTGAGCTGAGGTGGGGGGAAGGATGTACACTTTCCTATTCACTACCTGCTGTTAATTAGAAGAGAAATTAAATAGTCAAAATTTTTTAAAGGCTGCACTCTTTTTAAGGGTTGGTGAATCAGTGCTTTGTGATAACTCAGCTGCTTCAGGTGAATCTGAGGTCTCAACCAGAGCCAAGATTAATCCAGAACTTTAGTCAATGAGCTTAGTGCATATTTTCATCTTAATTACAGCCTGACAGTAGCCATGCTATGTACAGCTCAGGACAAATGCACATTCAGGAGGCTCAGGGCTGGAGGTTTTCTCAGTCATCATCTCAGATGTCTCCCTTTGAAATCTCACTTGTCCTATTTCCTCTCAGAGGAAAGTTTTTCTGGGAAGTTTGATAAAACTCCTTTGGTGTTTTTAGAGCTGTGGTGCTTTGAAATGTATCTGAACTTTCCTTTAGAGAACTTTTTCTTTTTTTTCCCCTTATTCTTTCTCAGCTCAAACACACTCCACAATTGCTTGGCCTTGTTGTGTACCTGTTTGAGGCAGGTTAACTAGGATAATAAAAATATCAATGAGTTAGCATCTTGCCCTATTTTTTCAAAAGCAGCAAAATCCCGTTTTCTCTTCTCACGTCACGTGTGCAGGAGTCACCACGGAGTTTGTTATTTTATCTTACTTTATGGATAAGTGTTTGTACACACTGTGGCAAGCAAGAATATAACACATGAGAGCTCTGGTAATGCAGGTGGCCATGCACCAGGTGTGTCTGCCACCACAGCCATGCCAGTTATGATCCTGCCTCATGCAGGCACACTCACATCAAGCTAGCCAGCCACTGTTAGCTTGGGGGCTGCTGAAGCTGCTTGCTTTGCTCTTTGGCAGGGTTGTTTTTGTAGTTTTATCCAGCCAGCTTTGCTGCTACATCTGCATTCCATGTAGAAGCCTTTGCCAGTACAGAGCAGCGGTATTCCCCCACCTACAAAACAGCCTGGTGCACACACCATGTGACTTAGCTCTAAGAGGACAGCTCTGACAAAGAGCTTGGTCCCTGATAGTCTTTGTTGCTGAGATAATGGGATTTCCAAGATATGGGGCTTGGGGAGAGAGTTTGCTCGTCTTTTGAATATAATGGCTGGACTTGGGTTTGGTATTGTTTCCAGCGAAACACACTTTAAAGCAGAACTTCGTTTTATCTTGTTTGTTTGCAAATACGGAGCCTCTATCATCAGGCCAGGTCTTCTGCAAATAAGTGTCTTAGTGTGGTCGAAAAAGGCCATCCATACATAAAAGTTACCGTCTGGTTTGTAAACCACAGCTCGAGGATCAGAGGGGGACCTCCCTCGCACTTTTGTCAGAGCTCCAAGATGCCTTCCTCTGGCCTGGGTCACAGCTCTGAGCTGTAGTAGTCCTTGTGTGTTTCAATAGAAATGAGCAAGAGTTCACATCTCAGTCAACAAATGTAAGGAGCTCTAAAAAGTAAATCAACATGAGCAAATTGCTTCTATTGCACAGAGAACATTGGTGAGGCTGACGTCACTGTTACATACACAAATCTTACGTGCATGAAAGTTCAACCACAGGCAGGAAAAACAGAAGTTCAGAAGAAAATCTATGAGGTAGGCAGAGCAGGGCCCACAGAAATGGAAGCCCAGGGGTGGACAGCAGGTGAAGAGCAGGGATGGACCTGTGGGAAGTCGGAGAGCGTGCTAGGTTTAGTCCCTTTCGTTGTAATTGTAATTTGCTTGTGTGACAGAACCCCTGGAGAAGAAGGGAAGTGACAAGACGAACGGCTACATTCATTTTCATAGGTTTGGGCACTGAGGGATGGAATGCAAATTGGCGGAGTAGTTGCTGTCAAGCAGTATTTCAGTGGGTAGGAGTGCCAGGAGGAATTTTTACTCCTTGCCAACTCCAACGTGAGGTGGACTCCCCAGAAAATACTTACCAGGGTTCGACTAAAATCAGAAGTGGACAAACAAGGTCTTCCTTTAGCTGTTCTGCCTCAAGTACAACCCTTTGGACATAAAGAACACAACTGGAAGCTGAAACCGTGAGGGAAAGTGTCTTCACCCCCACCCACTGGTACAGACAACCCTGGCAAATAGCTGGAAAGAGCAAGCCGTCCGATAAGACCTGGTGTTAAAATTTTAAATTTTGTGTTACAGTGTTACAAAGTGTCACAATGGAGTTAAAATGTGACCACAAGGATTGAGAGGAACCTCTCTGTGTTCCCCTCCTGCCTTTTCTTCCTGGTCTTCAGTCTCAGCTCTATCTCTGTGGTGCTGCTCCAGCCCTTTCTGATTTTATTTTATCCTCTTTGCACAAAGACTCTTTTCTTTTAGGACTTGTCCCTGTTCCCTGAACTATTTTTACCACTTCCACCTCAGCCTCTTTCCCCTCTGACTCACTGCTGGGAATCCTCCCCTGGATCATTCCTCCTCTTCTCATCCCCACGGCATCACTCGTCCTCTGCTAGAGGTCAGAGCAGGAATCACCTCTTGATTCCTGGCTATAAAAGAAATTATATCCTGGAAATCCAGTGCCCAAGGGCAGATTGGTGACTGCTTCTTCCGAAAGCAGAGCAAACAGGCTTCTGTGGCTCTCGCAGGGTTTGGCCAAGGTGCCCATCACTTGTGAGGTTTGTACACCGAAAGGGGAAGTGTCCTTACTGTTTCTGCTTGGTCCCCCTGCATTGTCCTCTGGATGTTTGATGTCTGCCAAAAAGGACTGGGCACTGGATGGGTGCTTTTGACCCCTTTCTGGCCCCTTAGTCAGAGAGCAAGCCCCCAGCTCCTCCCTGGAGATGCCCACCTTCAAAGGCAAAACTCCGTTTCTCGCTGCTGCCTCCCAACCTTGTTCCTGCAGAAAGTTGTTCTCCTTGTCCTGTTAATGAATTTTTAAAGGCAATAAATCTTCACTTCTTTTAATAATTCATTTTCATCTGACCAGATTCCAGGTGGGTGTTTAGGCTCTCACTTTCTCCTGGGACTTTGTGGATGGCAAGGAGCCTGTAAACCACATTCATTTGGAAACACGGGCACTCACACCCCTGTCCTGAGCCTCCCCGGCTGCCTGGGAGCTGCTCCTTTGCCTGCCTCACCCTGGCTGCACGTCAGCAGAGGCGTTCAGGGAAGCTGTGTCTTTAAGAGCCACATCCCTTCCCAATGCCATGCCTTTGGGGTTGTGCTCTCCCTCCCCCAGACCTTAGATTCCCTCTCCGCAGGATGTCGGCTGTCCTCCTTGTCTCCTCCCTTCAGTGGGATGGCTTCCTCTGCTCTTGCTGTGATAAGAGTTTGTTTTCTTCTCCAACATACCCTGGGCTAATACCACTCTCTGCATTTTTCTGCTTTGATACCTGCATTTATGTTCTGATTTCTTTCCCTCTCCTGGGGCCATACTGCTTTTCTTTTCTCACCAAAGCAGCTCTGCTGTAAAGACAGGTATAACTAATAGCACTGGGCTTCGTCAATGAAGCAGAGTTCAATTTACCCTTTGCAGAGATCGTACAGGCAAGAAACATCAGGCTAAGATTTATGTGGAACTGTTTGTCTAAATGGGCTTCCTACTTCCTTATTTCCATGGAGCGAGGAAGCCGCCAACATCTGCTCTGTGCCTGATACCACTTCCGATTCCACAAGTAGAAACTTTTCCCAAGAGACAGGAGCAAGTAGTTTCCCAAGCTGGTGGGGCTTTTGAATTAGGGGCTGTGCTTCCATCAGGGAGATGGAGAGGTGCAGGGTGTGGGTTTGCTCTGCAGCTCTTGCCTGCACACAGCCTGCCTGAGCACTGGAAATCCTTTGCCTCAGGCAGCTCGAGCACCACTCGCTCTCCGAAGGGAAGGGGAGACACACAGCTTGAAGTCAGTCTTCTCAGAGGGCACGAGGGCAGAGGAGCTCTTGTTTTCCTCAGGCACCATGCATTTCCCATCCTCTCCAGAGAGAAAACCCCACTGTTGCTTCCATTGTTGCTGTTGTGCAGGGCAGATGTGAGAGGTGATGCTTCTTGCCCAAACCGCAGTAGTCTTGTCTCCTGAGGGACAAAGTGCAGCTGCTGGAGAGCAAGCAGCATGTCCAGAGCAGGCTCTCTGCTGCTGGGCACTCCAGGCATTTGGTGCTGAAGGAAGACTCCACTGGGCCTCAGACCCACAGAGACTCTTTTACACATGGACTTCAAATAGAGAGAAACACAGTTTTCTGCCTTAAAGTTATGTGGTTTATGGCTTTTGGAATGTGTTCTAAAGCTCTTATGTGTCACATGTGGCCCCCTACATGGCTGTGCAAGCATCTCAGCATTTTACTGTGCTGATACTCCTGCCTTCAGATGGAAGGGGATGTTGAAACTAATGAAAAATAGTCTGATTTTATACTAGACCCGTAACAAAGTAATTTGAGGGGAATGTGCTAACTTTTGTTTTATTTAACTTTGCCAACTTTCAAGTCAGCTCTCAAGCACCCAGAAGGTTTTAGAAAATGTTTAACCTAACTCAGACAATTTCCTGAACTCCCTAACTGGACCACCCCATTTTCTGAAACACTGCCAAAAGGCCTCAGTTACTCACAGGCTCTGGCGTGCTGCTCTTTCACAACTCCTTGCTGTCCTCTCACCCCACTCTCGAGCCGTTGTGCGTGCCTTAATATAGCCCAGAAAGAGGAACCTCCCAGACCTCACTGTCAGTGCCTGATGGAGCAAACGCTGCCGACAAGGCTGGGGTGCCTGGTGAACCACTGCCTCAGCTGCCTCCAGGCTGTGCATGGTGTGAGTGTGGACACCCAGCCTGCTTGCGTTAGCCTGCTGCTCCAAATGTGCCCTGCCCACCCTCCCAGCTCCCTGCCTGTGGCATGAGCCTCTGCACTCAGTGTCTGTCCCTAGAGAGCCAAGGGACACTCCCTGTTGGCCCTACAGGACAGTGGTGTAGCCTTTCTTTACCCCGGCTCGCACGCTGGGTTTGCTGTCCTGATGCCTCTGATCCTCCCTGCCCGTGCTTGGCAAAAAGCAGCAGGGGCTGTTTCTCAGGGTCCCAGGACAGAGGTGATGGTGAGCATCATCTCTCTTCTCTCACCTCCCTCACCACTGCACACTGAGTCTATAGAGCTGTACACACAGGGGCACACACAGCACACAAGGAGGCCAGAGCCCTCAAAGATGCATCTTTCAGACCTTAAGAATTATTTATTTTTCCAGCAGAGCCAGAGCGTAGCACAGTTTTAACAAAGTTGCAACAAACCGGGGTTTTAGTCACTCCTTCACGGAGACATGCTCACTGTTTGGGGACTTATCACCATGTGATAAAAGTTTCCTCCTCAAACTTGGTTTCCTGCTCTTCTCCTGTGCTTCCCTCTGTTGTCCACCCACACTGCTGGCTCCAAATAAGGGCAGTGAGTTCCCTAGAGCTCTCCACCACCTACTCATCACCCTGCTGTCCTTCCTCCCCTGCCTACTTGCCCTGTCCCCTCCCGGTCAGAGAGGAAGTGGGACGACAAGAAAAACTGGCTCCGCTTTTCCGGGGATTTCTGGAGGAATTTGTTCTCCCTCCCTGGACCTGGACCTGGACCTGGACATGGACCTGCACCTGCACCTGCACCTGACTGACTCATCTTTAGGATTCTTACTGGAAGAGATGTTAGGCACCCACAAATCCAAATGAAATAAAAAGGTGGGGGGAAGAGGATAAAGGCAGTAGTAAGAAGAGTGATTAATTAAGCTTCTAGAGTCTGCAGCTTCTTACTGATTAAAACTGTCACAGACCTCACTAGAAGCCATCCAAAGTGCTGAGGTCGGAGCTCGCCTCGCAGCACAGTCCTGCCATGGGATGCTCAGTCCCAGCTTGTGCAGGAAGCTTGTGGTGTTCCCAGCTCCCCAGGCAGGGCTGGAAGAAGTGATGAAACCTCTAGAGCGCAGGGCTTTCCTCCCCTCTCCCACAGGAAGCAACTTTGCTGCAGGGGGGACAGTGCCAGTAGGGAACAGTAATTTTGTGAAGGCAAAATATTGCCAAGGGCAAGGGCTTTCCTGGAGGCAGAGCCATCGGGGAATGGCAGGGCTGGGTTCCACATACTCATGATGGATGGCTTTCCTCGTGTCGTGCAGGTGACATGCAGCTCTTAGGAGGTTAAACCTCCTGCTTCCGCTCACTGGAAGTCTCTGCTCTGATGAGGATGGCACGCAGGGTTCCACAGCTTCAGAGTCAAGGAGTTATTGCTCAGATATAATTTCCCTATCCTTCACAGAATTATTGCAGCAGGGAGAGGATTAACAGGTATGCAAATCACAGTGGAGGTGGAGAGAGAGCTATGCTAAAAAATTAATAAATGCCACGGTGGTATTGCTGTTCAAGCTCTCTGGTGCCTTTTCAGGAAAACTAATGTGTTTGCAGGGTCACTGCAAGCCTGATGGGAAGAGGGAGCCAAGAGCCAACCTTCTCCCTCCTGGCTCCTGCTCTGGGTCAGATAATAGGATCTCCTGCACGCACACACACACACAAACACAGACTGTGCACAACTGCAGCCTCTCCCTCCTCAGATGCTCAGGAATGCTGCACGCTGAGGAGGGGAGGTGGCAAATGATGGCAGGAGCACAGCCAAAGCTGCCTGTTAAGCCAAGTGAGCAAGGGAAGGCACTCGCCAGAGTGTCTGTCTCTGCTGGGACTGACTGTGGTCCCTGCCACGCTGGGCTGTGTTGAGATCTCCTATCATCCTGCAGCCACACGGCACAGCCTGCTCCTGCCGTCTGGCCGTCATCTGGCAGTGGCCAGCAGGGCCAGGCAGCAGACAGCGTGAGTGGGCAGCTGTATCCCTTGTTCACCCTGGGTCCCTCCTTCACCCTGGGTCCCTCCGCAGCCATCCTGTCCCGGCTCCCTGCCCAGGTCTGATTTAAATGGGAGGCAGCACATCTGCACCCCCGCCTCACCTACCCCAAGAGAGCACATGGAGTTTCAGGGGGTGGCTAATGGCAAGCCAGAGCAATTTGAATAAGTCCCTTAGTGCTCAATCTCAATTTCTAAATAAGTCTGCTTTAAATTACACTGATTTATGATTCACATATTTTTATTTGATCAGTCAGTGGTGCTGCAAACCTTCAGGCGCTTTAGGTGTTTCTAATCTCTCCATCCTGTTGGATGGAGGCACCGCTTGCAAAAGGCTTGTTTTTAACCCCTGAATCCACCAGCCACTCAGCCAGGACTGGCCAGAAGCCTGTCTCCTGTCCTCCTACCGGGGCTCTTTTCCTGCTGTCGTGGTGTGATCATAGCATAGATTATCCAGGATCTCTGGGGTCTCCTGCTGTCACACCAAGACACTCAACAAGAAATTGGGGTGAGGATATCTTGGACACTGGTTGTGACAGTCCACACCTCTGGGAGTTTACATTTTAACATTTGTACCAGGAAATCAGGTCTCTCAGTGTCACGGGGTTAGACAAATACCTGATAAAGAAATAAACCTGTCAAATAAATTTACCTTACAAAGGACCAAGCCCTGGAGAAGTCTCTGTTGTATGTTTTAAAAACTCCCTGATGCCTTCACAAACAGACTGCCTGGGATACTGCATTCCTGTGCACTTGGGAGCCACTGGCAGCAGAAGAGGGACCGTCCTTGGGGCTGTTTTGCTGTGATTCAGCACCAGCTGCTGAGCAGATACGCTCTGCTAATCCCCCTCCCCCACATCCTCATCCTCATCCTCCTCCTCCTCCTCCAGCGCTGGCTGGGTGAGGGATGAGGCTGACTCACCTTGTTCTGCCTCCAAAGCAAAGGGCCCCACAGAGCACCAGGAGTTACTGCAGGTGAAGTGAAAGCAAACACTGAGCAGGAAAGGCTTTAACGTTGTTGCAAACTTGGTAGAGTGTTTGAAGCCCTGGCAAGTCAAACGTAGGCTGAGCGTGAGGCTGCGTTTTTGAGGTGATCTGCAGCTGTAGAATTAAGCCTGGGAAAGGGCTTTCTGGGTTCCCCCAGCCTGCACTGCCTGTGCCTCATCTCCTGCTGTGCTCACAAGACAGCCTGGGAGTGCCTGGGCGGCAGTGGCTCCTTCCCTCCTGACAGCTCTTGTTTACTATTGAATAACCTTGAAGACGGAGACGCTGCTTTGTGTCCACAGAGCCGTGCGTTGGTCTGAGCCGCTGCTTTCCGGGGTATAACACACCCTCCTTCCTCTAATGTTTCCCAGCACACAGAGCTGCTGCTTCCCGCTACCCGGGGCCCCGACTCCCAGACTTACAAAGCACCTTTTTGCTGCAGCGTATTTGCATCTCTTTGTTGATTTTGCTAATCAAGCTCACTCCTGAGCCTTTGAAAACAGCAGTACTCAAAGGCACTCGGTCTCTTTGGGCACGGCAGCCATTTCGGGAGAGGTAACCCCTTGGGGACCAGGCAGGTTTGGTCACCAGGTTGTTAAGGGCTGTGTTGGGAGCAGCTGGTGGATGGGCAGAGCATCCAGGTTTCGGAGGCACAGGCTTACCCAGCTTTCTGAGCCAAGGTAACGCCACACTGCCACCAAAAGGGCAACACTTCCCTGCCTGTCCCTGACCCCTTGCCCTGCTCCCAGACCCAGGCAGTGCTGCCTCCTTCCCTTGCAGGGAGATGGGTGACCTCCCACCCTGTACTCACCCACCCTGAGGGGCTTCTGGGTCTGACATCTGCTGGTTTAGGGAGTCCAGCCAGCCCAAGAGGGAACATTCCCAAGCACTGCCATGTGCTGAGCTGGCCCTTCAAGGAGGTGCCCCAAACCCCTGGGTGCTCACAGCGGCCGCTGGGTAGCACAGGTAGGGTCCATGGGCTAGGGAGGCAGAGTTGTGCAGGGCAGCCAGGCAGCTACAAAGCCACCCTCGTGACATGGGGCTGGGGGACAGAAGGATGAACTCACTCTGGAAACCCAACTCCATCGCTTCCTTAACTTGCCCATGGGCTGGCCCAATCCAGAAAGAACCACATTTGTGTAGACTGGCAGGTCACAAAGATGCTTAAAAGTGATATTTACCCTAAGATGACATGAAGTGGAGAGACAAAATACCGAGCCTCAAACTATTTCAGTTCCCTCTGTGCTTTATGCCATCAGTTCCAGGACCTCAGAAGGGAGCCCAAGCCTGGCCTCACTGAGTGGTCAGACACCAAATGCCCATTAGATTCCTGTGGTGGTGGTGGAGGAGCTTCTCCTCAACAAGCACCCACAGACCGCTGGCGTAACACGTGGCAGTGGCAGCCCAGGTCTCCCCACTCCCCTGCTGGGCTCTGTGGTTACTAGCAGTGGTTTGAGAGCAGCCAGGCCAGGCTGTCACAGAAGAGTCCCTTCGGCTCATGTTGGCTCCAGCGCTGAATTTGCATACTGTATTTGCCAAGGGTTATTAGTGTTGATCAGCTGTTAAATAATCTGCCCTTTTCATTTCAGGAGGCCTGTCAGGACTTGCCTTCACAGAGGCTTTACTTAAACAGGAGTTCTGTGGCATATTGGAAAAGGGTTTTCATTAGGTAGCGTTTTCCTTGAAATTTTGACAGCTACAAATACTAAACACTGTCTCTGACATCATGAGCGTCTGACACGTGTTGCCTAACCCTCTACATCCTCAGTGAGTGGAAAAGCCTGCAGCCACAGCGCAGTGGAAATCGGGCTGCAGTCCCACTGGCACTCCTCATTGTGCCAAGGGAAGACCCGAGCCAGGAGATGAAGATAAAAGCAGATCCCACATCAGAAAATTTAATTATTCCCTCTTGGAGAAGGGCGCTGTGAGCTTGCTGTACACAGGGTTTAAAAACAGCCTCACCCTGCTCTGCACCTGCAGGGATACAGTCTTTGGGATGACTTAGGGTTGTGTTTCAGCATCCTTGCTTTTATCTGTGTCTCTTCAGGGCCGTACACCCTTTGCAGTTAGCCAGAAACAGGAGCTCTGGAGCCTGGGGAGGCCGGGAGCACGGGCCAGTGGTTCAAAGGGGGTGGCTTGTGACTCACAAGGAAACAGCAGGATGGAGTAAGAACCGCATTTTGTGGTTAGGCAACACCGTCAAAGGACTCTGGAAAGTCAGGTCAGGAAACAACCTCACTTCAGGACTGAGGGGAACTGCAATAACCAGCTGGTTTCCTCACATGTAATTATGCCCACTACCCTACAAATTTTTGAAAGAGCCAGAAAGGAATGAAAAATGTGAATGTGGTAGTAGGGATCTGAAGAGGGGGTTGCTATGCACACTGGATAGTCTTGAATAGGCCAGTAGAAAAAAGTTGTGCTACTTCATGGGCAAAGGACCTTGGCTGTCACCAGCAAGTGAAGTAAAACACCTGCGTGCAGGACAGCCCCACGCTCCACACCTCCCATTCCTCCCACCTGCAGTTTCTGAGTGCCTGTTGAACTCCAAGGGCTTTTCACCACGGTTCCTTCAGCACGGGGGAAGAAACCCACAGTGCTGGGGGCAGAGCTCTGCCCTCCTCCTCGCCAGGGCTGAGCCAAAGCTGGTGCCTAGGTGGTACCCGCAGGTGGTACCTGCCTGCTGGCAGAGAAAAGAGGAAGCAGGGAGGTCCCTGCAGAGCCGAGACAACCACATTTTCTTCCTCCGTGCCCAGTAGGATGAGAGGGTGGCAGTGGCTACCACAGCAAGCTCGGTCTTCACTTTCTCTCCGACCACTCCTCTGGGGAGAAGAAACAAAAGCGACTGTGGAAACCAACCGATTTGACTGTAATGAACCATAAAACATGGGATCAGCTCTCCACCTCTGGCTCACCTCGCCGGCACAGTGACTTGGTTGTGCCTTGCTGGTACTGCCTGTGTTACGGTCATCAGGCAACAAAGCCAGCATTTAGAATTGATTAATTGATTTGTACATTAAATAGGTATTTGTGCTCAATTATTGGCAAGTTTGTTAATGGATTACTATTTAAAAAATTGTGATATTTTAAATTACACATTATTTTATAGATGCACATTTACTTAAAAAAAGAGCGCCCCTTGCATCTATTAACATATTTAAAAGAAAATAAAACATTCAGGCTGTTATAATGCACAATGTGGCATTACTCTGGGTGCTTCCTAAGCTAGGGAAATCTTATTTGTTTAATAATAAGTTATCCATGAATATGCAAATCTGCATCAGTGCAGTACCTCACTGCTGTCACTATTAATGAGTTGCAAATTAATGTGACAACAAAAGGAAAATCTATTTAGTGACAGATTTGTGGTTCCTACCTGGCTCAAGAGAGCAACCGTCTACAGCCAAGTCAGTCTGCTGGAGGAAAATGCGCACACGGCGTGGACAAGGTTTTTTTCAAGGCTGGCAAACCAGAAGCAAGCATCAGCTCTCTTCACCCCAAGGGCAGAAGGCAGTGCTGCTCCTAAGGATCCATCCCTTAACTTGCAGGAAAATGCTCTCTTCGCTGTGCAAGCAGGGGAACCCCTGCACACCACACTAATGGGTGAAATGCAGAACTAGCAAGATTGATGCAGGTGGACATCATGGTGGGGTGCTTAGAGCTTCATCTTCTTCAGCTCTCTTTGGAGATTCTTCTCCCTGACATCACTCCAAGTGAAACTTGTTGGATGCCTGTCACCTTCTTCTGCTCCTCCTTCTAGCAGGAATGCAGTGGTGAATGAGCACACTGAGAAAAGGTCTGTGTCATCACAGTTACGGCATTCAACTCTTCTGCCTGGTGTAGTTGTGCCAAGCCCTCACCTACCACCACCGGGCTCATACTGAAATGAAAATATGTTCTGCAAACAATTTTAAGCAGATAAAATGCTGTTTTTCTGGTTACCTTGGATCTGTGCAAGTTTAAAGTAATAGTGTGTGCCTTTTCCCTGTGCAAACAGATGATGCTGAATGTTTACCAGCAGCCCCACAGAGCCTGGGAATGGCAGCTGCCTGCACTTACCACTCCCTGATACAGTAGTGCTCAAATGATGGGTCTCATCCATAGTTCCGCTATTTATGAAGAAGTGAGGGGAAGAGTCAGCTCCAAACTCTTTTGATTCATGGAGTGAGCTTGGCCCTGGGAGCAATTTTAAAAATAATTTCCATTCTGCTCCTGCTAACCAAAATCATAGAATCGTTAAGGTTGGAAAAAACCTCCAAGACCATCAAGTCCAAAGGTTTACCCATCACTGACAGGCCCACCACCAAGCCATGTGCCTAAGCACCACGTCTGCTTTTCCTCTGACCCTTGCTTACCACTCACTGCATCAGTGTCTTTGGCACAAGACTCCAGCTCAGCCACCACAGCAAAGCAAAGGAAATGAGAAGAGTGGCTGGCTGGAAGGAGAAATAACCCAAATGGGAAACTCCCAGGGCTGACCCCACTCTGCAGAGCTCTTGGGAAAGGCAGGAAGGCGAAAGAGGGGTTCAGTATTTTGGTCCTCAGCAGCATTGCTTATCTCCTCAAGGGAACCCTCCCAGCACTGCCTGTGCTGTGACTTCCCCTTAGCCTCCCCACCAGGCAGCCAGCCTGGAACTAGGTATTCCCTGGGATTTCCCAGCCAGCAACAAGTAAAAATTTGACAAAGGAATCTCTGTTAAGAGAGGCTCATCTGCCTGCTCTAGCTGGAAATAGGGTTTTTCCCTATTGCACCAGTGGTTGTCCAACACCTCCACAGGGCAGCAGAGTCCCAGCCAGGCAAATCCAAGCGATAAGCAGGGGAAATTCAAGGAAACGCCCTGGCTTTGTCCCCAACAGCATCAACACCGTGCTCTCACCTCGCAGAAGGCAAGAAACAGGCTCAGCAGGGTTTTACCATCCCCAAAGGCTGCATTTCCATTTCCTTGTTTTTTTTATTAACCTGGAGCAAGGCCAGCGGTGTGAAGCAAGCATCTTCGGCCCAAGGAGGATGCACAGGAAAGTGCTTTAAAGGAGGGCAGTGTGAGATCACAAAGTGAACCGCTGAACACAGCCCCCACGCTGGCTGGAGCTCGCCCAGTTCCAGCCCTGCGGGATCCAGACAGTCTCGGTGCTGGCCAGTGTTTCACTGCCCGGCCTACACTCCTGTCACAAAGTTCACTCCCCGCTGGCACTCTGCCATCTCTCCTCTCCCAAGGTAACTCTCCCCTGGGCTTTGCTCCTGCAAAACTACACCTTGCATCCAGCCTCTCTCAGACCACCCAGCACAGGGCCAGCCTCGTGCCCCCTCCCGCTTTGCTGAACCCTCTGTGCTCCCCCAAGCACCCCTCACACGGCGAAGTCCCTTTAAAAGAGGAACATCCCAGAGTATAACATGGTTACTCCATGCCAAGGGACAGCGCTGGGATCAGCTGTTCCCTGCCATGGCCCTATTTTTAGAGCACAGACGCCCAGGGCAGGCACACACACTCGCATCACAGCAGCATGAGGCTGTTACTGTATTTGAGCACCAGGCAGGAGCCAGCAGTGGAGAAGGCCCAGCTGTACCCGGTGGAGGCAGGGAAAAGCTGACTAAGCAGAGATGCTCGGGGAGCACGTGGCTCAGGATTCTCTTGAGGAGGAGCTGGCCAAAAGAGGAAGCCGTGTCAATCTTTTGTTTGCCCGAGGGGCTCGGCGAGAAGTGAGGTGTCTGCCACACACCCCGGGAAGTGGCATGAAGCTGATTTATACCCAGCTCAAGCCATCCAAGCATTACTGCTGATCAGATAAAGATGTCTGCAACAACTGCTTTTAATGCTCTCCCTCGCCTTTAATCTTCTGGCCCATCTCTTTTTTCTGGGAAAACCAGGGGGTGAATGCAGCTGGCACTATAGACTAGAGGTGTCTGTGTTTCAGGTCTTTGCAAAGCTGAAGACTGTTTTAAAAGGAAATCCTGTGTGCACATAAAAGCTGTGCAGGAGAGACCATCATCCTCCTCACCCAAAGTCTGGAAAAAGGATGTTGGCAGATATATTTGGACTAAGAATTCCCTGTCCTGGGCAGAAATGGGACTTCAACTTCCAGCAGCAGGCAGCTTTTCGACCCTTCTCTCACCTCTTGGCTCGGATACAAAACCACCTTACCCACAGGAACAGCCCCACTGTAAAGCCACACAGTACAAACGTTTGGCAAAAGACGCACCAGCAACTCACCACGAGAGGAGCAGCTCTGAGTCTTCCCCTCCAGGGCACCTTCAGAAATGAGACATCATTCCCCCTTACCTTCAGCCTTCCAGACAATGGAGAAACTTCTTCCCAGATCCTTCTCCCAGACTGACCAGGTGCTCTACTCAAGACCCTTTGGGTGGGGTCCTGGCCCTCATCACAAGAGCAGTGTGATTTAAACACCTCAGAAACAATTGGCTATCATAGGGCATACTACTCTTAATAACAGCCCCAAATTAAAACTCAGGAGTTTGAGTTCACAGCAAGAACTTCCTTCCACAAGGGGAAGGCAGAGAGGCTCTGCCCAAGCCCAGAGGCCCCAGCCTCTTAGGTACAAGTTCTCCAAGCTATGCAAAAGCGACATTCTGGTCACTGCCCCTTTAGATCCCCCCAAAATGTGCTCATAGCTTTAATGCTCCGTATTAAAACAAAAGCATTTCCCCTGGTACTATTTTCCTCCACTCTCCAGACTTCATTGAAAAGAGAATTCAGCCAGTGGAAATTACAAGGATGTCAAAGGAGGGAAAATGATTGAACCTATTCACAATTCTTCAGCTAAAAGGTGCACAAGGTATTGTGAACACCATTTTAAACGTCTGTCCCACCAAAAGAGCCCGTCTGATGCTTCCTTGCAACACTGAATTTAGAAAGCCAATATGATTGTACCCCAGATTTCATCAGCTGCTTGCCTGAACCTCTACCAGCCCTGCCCCACTTTGGAAACTGCTCCCTCCTTTCATAAGCAGTAATGAGATGAAGCTCATGTCCCAGTCAGGCATGGAGTTAATGGGAGTCACTTTAGCCTCTTCATTTCTCAACAGTTTTATTGCCTTTAAGAAAATTTTTGTAAAATATAAATACAAAGGCAGAAGATTTACTTACAAAGTTAAAACACAGATCTCAAACATAAACACACAATTCAGAAAATTTAGTTTATGTACAGTTTCAAGCAACTTCAACATATGTTAGTTTTTCAATATTTTACAAGGTACAGAAAAAATAGTTCAAAGTCTTCTTTAAATAAAGAGCATAAAATGTTTAAACATATATAAACAATCCGGTTTGATGTGTGAAAACTAAATTTCACAGCTTTTAAATTAGGATATAAAAGTTCTTACAATTAGTTGATGCGTATGGATATGGTTTAATTTATATTACAAACTATTGAATTATATTCAATAGTGCTTACCTGGCCAAAGCAGGTAATTCTGTAAACAAAAAAAATGAAAATAATATCACCAAGTGCCTTACCGAATTCTATCTCCCAAACAAGCCACACGACTTTGATCACATCACCTAGAAAAAGTATGTTCTGTGTAATCAGTGCTTTGTATGAAACAAAGTCAATGTGTGTGGGTGTGTTCTTTAAAAAAAAAAAAATGTGTTCCGAGTAATAACAAACTTATCCCAAATCCTGTGTGCATTTAAAGAAACATTATATAACAATTTCGTAAAAACTGATTGAAGTTAAAAAAAAATTCTTCCAAAATCCATCCAACTGGAATTCAGATCTCTTATATAAAGGAAAGATATTTTCATATTTAATAGTGTCCTTTCTTTACAGAAACAATTTCATTTGAACACATATACATAAAGAAGTAACTGTATAGAGCACTGTACATTAAATGGCCTGATGGTTCACCAGAGGATGTCGAAGGGAGGGTCCTCGTGCGGATGCAACCAGTGAAGCTCGGAGCCGAGCAGAGTCTTGAGCTCGCTTGTGAACTCTACCAAGTCCAACAGCTCTTTGCTCTCCGGGTTAAAAGCTTCAAGGTCCGTAGCACAAGAGAACAACTGGCTGAGGGAAGTCTGTTTGTAAAACTCTGCCTCCGTGATGGTGACGACTTCCAGGTTGGGGAAGTTGCAGCGGAAGATGCGAGATGACATCTTTAGCCTCTTCACCACGTCCGAGAGCAGAAGCCAGTTCCGTGGTCTGTGGGAGCAGAGGAGAAAGAGGCTCCAATAACTGACATTAAGTCACGGGATTCTTGACTCTTCCCCACATCGCTCTGTGACAAACCCTCCCCGATCCCACAAACCCCTCTGAAATCAAGGCTGTCACCCAGGGGTTGAAAATAACAGATTAGCAGGTGTGTATGTATTTATTCAGAGTACTGCTGCCTGCAGCTTTGAGGAAGGAGGGATCCAGGCACACAGGAGCACTATAAAACCTGGGCTCCTCAGTGCCCATGTGGGCCAGCAGCCATCCCAACTCATACGGCTGAAGGTTAGCCCAGCTGAGCCCAACGTTCATTTCACAAATTAGGAGGTGGCTCGTAGTTAAAACCACAAAATTCAGCACCTCTGACTTCCAGAGAGGCCAATATTAAATAGAAGTCAACAGTAAGTTGGTTTTTCGTCAGATAGACAACACAGTTTTTGAATTCAATCTTTGTAGTTGTCTACTTCAGGGAATTTAAGTTATATCCATCACCCAAGTAACAAAACCATGCTAAAACTCACACTCCTGCATGATCAATATTTAAAACTAGCCGTCATCAAAATCACTGCAAATGGTGAACAACAACCGTTTACAAATCTAATTTATATCTTGAATATAATAGATAATACAAATTTCCAGGTCTTTGCTTATTATTAAGTATCATAGAATCTTCCCTAAGAAGCTTATTTGTTTATTCCAATTCAGAGCTTTAAACCAGTTTTGCAACAAAGTCTAGAAAAGCAGTAATGGTGTCATTTTGTCATCCACAAAAGCGTGTCCCCTCAGCAGCAGAACAGAAAAGCCCGCAAGATACAATTAACACCTTACAAACATGATATCCAAATTTAAGTGCTAGAAGCACTTCTATTTCGGGAAGTTATAAAGAAGATTCCTGTCTGGGATGCGGAAAGGAATTTGTGTTCAAACGTCACTTGTCCCGCCCAGGAATATGGCAGCAAAAACTCAGCCCTGACAAACCAGCCTTTCCCCCTCTTACCTCCTATTAGTTTAATTCCAAAAAACCCCAGCAGCTACAGAACTGATCTCTCATTTATGTTAAAAATGTATGTTATGTGCTCTTCCCCACCATCACAAACTGCCACCAACCCAAGCAGTTCATCCCAGCTGTTTTTACCCCAAAACCTGTATTTGTTCTTACCCCTGAGAGAGACACACTTGAATGTTGTAACACGGTAAGGGAGGCTCATCCAAAAATTCAAATTCAAACACATCGCTGAAGTCATCTTCATCTTCATCACCTGGGCCAGGAGGATTTGCCAAGACATCAAATCCAGATTCATCTTTTGGATCTAAATAAATTGGAATAAAGGTACTAAGTCAGCAATGAAAAGACTGTTGCAAGTCTTGCTTTTTTTTCCCAATGACGTGATCTGTAAACAAAATCAGTTTGCTTCCTTCCTAGCTTCCTCCACCACCACAACAAAACAGCCCCCACCCCCACGTGCCCCATGTTTTTAAAGTCTCTGCATACAAAGAAATAAAGGGCAACATTTGCTCACCGCACACAGAGCTGCCGTAGAAATCCCAGTACAAACCAGGGTCATCAACACTTCGACCTTGCAGGTCAGTTAAATACTCTGGAGAGGAAAAAACAACAACAAAAACATACTGATGAGAACAAAAAGCTGGCAAGTTTAGCAGACCGTGCGTCACAGAGCCTCCATACGCGTCCTCCACACCTCCCATCAAAAAATCCCTCACCACATTCCTGGCACACACGCTACAAGCAACAGCATATACACACCATTCCCCCACACCAAATAACGACCCACCACATCAAAGGTCTGACAGGGACAGATCCAAGTTAAAGTTTCAGAAACTGAGAGCAGCATCTTATTTTTGTGAAGATGGATGTACCACTTTTTTTGGCCTTCACAGTTACTCTGGGCAGCGACTTGAGGGTGGAACTGTGGCCCCAAATCAACTGACAAAAAAAGGTTTTTCCACACAGATATGTTCAGAAGATGTAGCTCTCGTCTACAGATATAATTTGGGAGATTTACAAGCTGAATCGGTGAAAAGATACTGGGATTCAGGATGCTGGGAAGCCAAAGATGCTGGACTTTGTATCAGACTGGAGTCGTGATATGCCTATGTGCCTTCTATACTGCACCCTTTAAACAGGTAAACAGATGAGTACTTAAACTCATGGACTCTGAACACTACAAACATGCTCAGAGGTAAGTTATTAGGGAATGCAAGTGTCTTCATCCAAAACTAACAGGAAAAAAACCCCCTAAAACCACATTACAACATGAACATGTTTAAAGACAAGAGCCTCTAATGTAGTTTTACAGTATTTCAGATACAAAACAAGGCAGAACTGGCAAAACCAAAATTAGTCTAAGATAAAAAGGAAGACCATGGGAAAAATGAGTATGTTTAACAAACAGCTAGCTGAATTGGCAAGTTTCTTATTTTCATTTCAAGCAGAAAACTGACGGCACCGAAACAGGCTGCTGGCCTCCTACCCACCTATCAATTCTGACAGTGGAATAATCCTTATGATTTATTAAGAGTTTCAATTAGAAGGAGCCCCCAAGCATGGCTCTGCTTCCCACCTGCAGCCTCTGGGTTTTTCCAGGCAAAGAGGGAGTTACTGCAGCCCACCTCACAGCTCCTTGGCATGAAGTCACCCCTGCCAGGCAGGAGGGACTCTGGGAGACAGTGAACAACCCCCCCATATGCCAGGACCAGAATGGCCCATGCAGTTTGGGCACGAACCTGTGAGGAAGGTCTCCATGAGCTCGCTGTGGGTCATTTTCACGATGGTCCTCCCAGAGTAGGTTGCAAGCGTTGGATCAGCACCATAGGACAGTAACAGGCGGACGATTTCCAAGTGGTCGTTTTCGACCGCGTCGTGGATCGGTCTGGTGAGAAGTGAAAGAAAAAATCACGGCGTTACATTTTGACTCAATATTATGCAAATGTTTTTGACAAGAAACTTCTGACTGTAGATCAAGGTTATTTATAGAAAGTAACACTATTAATACAGCTGCCAATCACCTTATTGTCGGTTCTACTTGCACGTCACCCCCTCCCCTCTTGTCTTCAGTCAGACTGCTCAGGGCAGATATTTCTTTTATGTCTATTCCTTGCTGTACACATTTTCGAGGGACAGTAAAATAATTACACCGCTGTAACAGAAAGCAGGAGTTTGTGTGAAGCCTCACAAACATCATTTTCCTGCAAGTCACTCTACCATTCCAAATCCCTGCCAATTTAACAGCGTGTTGTGGAGTAACGCTCATTCAGCCTGCCTCTGGGCAAGCACGGAAATCAGTTACCCAAAGCTCCTAAACTATGTACACAGAAATAAGTTATGAAAATTGGCTAGGAATTAAACTTCCGCGCAGAACATCCTCTTTAAACAGCACTTGTGAATATATGTGCAGCATAATTCAACCCTTCTAATCAGAGAATAGAAAAACATGTTATTTTAAGTGTAGTCCACCCAGAAATTAACGCATTTTATGCGGCGTGAGCAATCTATACAAGCTCAGACACAGATTTTGTGAGCCTTCAGAAGGATTATTCATTAATACACAGGCCTGCAATTCCAGGTTTAGAATTCCTTATCACTAATTATAAATCGCATTAACTTTTGCCTTTAAAATTGATTATACGTAACGGGGAGTTGTCTGGAAGTAGAACATATTACCCTTCAGACTAATGAAGATGTGTTAAAATCCCATCTTTTCCTTAGACAGCAAGAGCAAGGAACTAAAAGCGGAGTCCAATGTGTGGACAGTGATCACGACAGTCCAACTCAGCTCAACACTCTTCCTCCCTTGGGCTGTCAACACTGCTGCCCCACAACACGGCTTTCAAGCTCTCAGGGAGCTTGTATTTAAAGTCAAGGAAGGACTTCAACCAGGATCACACAGTGCCTTCCTGGAAAGTTTTCACAACGATGCTACAAGAGGAAGTCATTTGGAAGCACAGCCAAGCAAACCTCTCCGCTCCGTCTCCCCATCTGCCAAGCAACGCTCGGCCGACAACCAGGGCTTCAACTCCCTCCTGCCAAGAGGTCACATCCCACCCCTCCTGCCTCACGTGGCAATGTCCCCTCTATGTCACCACTGCTTTGGCATGACCTGGCATCCACAGGAGCTCAGGACAGAGGAGGGGAGGATCAAATCAGTCAGGAGAGGATGGCACACCACATCCCATCTATCACACAGCACTGCTGGTAGGAGGGGTAGGATGGGGACTCTGATAAGTCTCAAAAAGATGTTCCAGATGTGTTTACTCCAAGTACTTTCCAGTAGGCTGTGACTTAGGGTGACAAACACAGGCTACAAGTGAAGGGTTCTTGCTTGCCCCCGTCTTTCTGGAAAGCTGCATGTCATATTGGTTTTGACACGCGAACAATATACTGACATGAGGAGGTGCACTTGGGGGCTTAGTGGCTTGTTCCCTATGGTAAGAGGGCTTATCCCATGCTACCTGCCTCCTGTACACCCCATGCCACCAATAGGGTGAAGAAGCAGGTGATCCTCGAGCTGCTGAGCACAGTCCTCAGTCCAGCTTGTGCCAACTCTCAGACCCTTGGCAGCAGAGAGTACAACACGTGGATGCCTTCAAAGCCCAACATACCACTCTTTGGAAAACCACCTTCACATTTTAAGACCAGAGAGGTCCATGAGGATCACTTGCAAAGAGTCAGGATACCCCTTCTCAGTTTCTGAGGGAATGTCTCTAACACAACACTGAAACTGACGCCTTTGAGACAGACAGTGCTGGAGGAGCCAGCATTCCTGGGATGCCCTGCAAGTCTCACCTTCCCACCTCCACCTACTGACTTAGTGCTTCCCCACAGGGGAAGCATCACATCCAGGATCGGGTCAGTGCTACATCAGTGTCACATCCCAGGTGACACCAAGCAGGAGGCAACAAATAACAGAGGTGCCGACACAGAGGATGCAGAAGTATCGGGTGTTTCTTGCTGTCAGCAAGCATCTGAGGCCTGAGCTGCTGGGTCATGGCACTCTGAGCATCTACAGCAGGAAAGGTCAGCCTTGCTGCAAACCCTCCTGTCCCCCACTGCGCATGAAGCATCCCTGGCTGAAAGTCTGGCAACAGGCACCGAGAGTTACGGCTGTTGCCAAGTGCTGGGAATGCTCTTTCTCCCCCACTCCCTCGCTTTACTGGAGTCTTTAATTTTGAACTCTTTTAAAATTTTATTTCAGAATTACGATTTTCTGGTTTTGGGAGGTGGGGCTGAGGAGTGTTGGGGGATTATTGGTTTGCGGGTTTTCTTGTTTGCGTTTGGGTTTTTTTTTTAAACTGACTTACCTAAGTGGCTTTTGAAGCAGTAATGAATTCAAGATGATCCCTTAACTTATTAAAAACAGCATCTAAATCACCGCCCAGTGTTTCAATTGATTTAACGACACTCAGACGAGTTTATTAAAGGGTGCCTGGGCATTCCCCAGGAAGGAAAAATTGCAGCACACGGGCTGTAACCCTGTGATGGAACCTCCTTCTCCCTTTTTACAGGTCACCAAGCCCAAAGTGGTGCTCCAGACAGAGGCAGCAGGGCAGGCAGCGGGGCAAGCAGACCCAGATTCGTCATCTAAGAGTACACAGGGAGGCTGCCCGGGCATGAGAGGGGAATTTATAGAGGCACGGGGAAGGAAAGGCGTGTAAAGCAGTGCGGAAGAAGGAAGAACAATAAATAGAAGGAAGGAAAGAAAACACCGGCAGGGAGGGGGGGGAGAAGGAGATTCCCCATAGATAAGTTAAGGGAGAAAAGGCCAAAACAGAGTACTGACAGACTCTTTTACTGGCTAGAACAGCTTCTTGGCAAGCTCACGAGCGGGACCATGCAAAGGCACAGCTATTCGTTTGCTTCTCCCAGCAGGGCCAGCAGAGGAGAGAGTATTCTTCAGTCTTGGCAGAGTTTAACCATCCTCTTTGTAGGATGCAAAAGCAACTACTGGAATAGGCAACTTTTTCAGATGTGGAAAAAAAAAAGATCCCTGGGAGTCCTCTCCTGGGCTGCTTTGCCCATACAATCCCTTCCGCCCTGAGCTTCGTGGAAATAAACACTCTCTATCCCTAATGGTACAGTTAACGTAGCACAGCTCGTTTCTAAAACAAACCCTTCAAAAGGCCCCAGAAGGATCTGGGGACATTCGAGAGCTGCAATATCCTACAAAAGACACACATCTCAACCCTCTCTTGTGTACTGTCGAATTCTTCCTACTATTTTTACCGCCACTAGAGTTAGGAAAACATTTCACTGGGGGTTTATCATTCCACCACCAAAATTATAAACTATTTAGACCAGTCAGGGTTTGCTCTCAGCCTTTCAGGCACCACCAGAATTCTCCTCAGTGCAGTAAGAGGTCCTGCAGTGCCATATTTTGGCGTTGTGTTCTTGTTTCCACCCGCTCCATTACGCGAGGCTGCCCCACGGAAGAGGCAAGGCACGAGTTGCGGGAGGGCAGCTACGCAGGCTGACTCTTCTTTAACGCAATTAGCTGCTGGAAGGTATGGCTCTGCCAAGACCAGCTGAAAGGACACAGGAAGAGAGCCATCTTGGCATGGTCCTTGCAGGGAAAAAAATTAAAAAGGCTGAGCTCATCAGCTGCCAGCGGGAAGGATACAGCAAAACTGGCTGCGGAGAGAGAATCTAGCGAGCGAACTCTGAAGCAACGTGGAGCCCTCGCTAACAGGCAGGGGACGCCTGTATTTTTGGCATGTGGCTTTGTTTCTATAGTGGCCCGGGTTCAGCCAGGGCATGCCGCAGAGGTAAGAGGAGAAGAACAGCGATAAGGCCAAATACACACGTCAAACAGCCTCGCTCATGTCAGTTCGAACAACCCTCGCCGAGCTACCGCACTTACTGGGGTCCTGTCAGGGAAGGAAGCTCTCACCTCTTAAGCACGGTCTATTATTATTTATAGGTAAGACGATTAAGAGCCCTCAGTGACTGCAGCACCTCGGAGACAGGTCTTAAAGATCTCCGGGTTCTACAATAATCTTTGATTAGGCACTAATTGAGCAGCAGAGTGCTTGTGTATTCAGGGTCTGCAGGCACTGCATGTGGTCTATCAGCACAGAGTTTAAGGGGAAAAACATCCAAGACCTACCACATTTAGCCTGGCCAGATGTGCTGTGAATAGGGCAGAGAGGGACATCCTGTGCCGAGCTGGGGTGAAGAGAAGGGCTGCACCATTCCTACACCACCCCCCAAATGCTGTCACCTCCTTGCCCCTACACCACCAGTCTGGCGCTTTGTTTCTGGCTTCACCGAGAGTTCTGATACTATCAGGAACCAGAGGCTGAATGCCTGCCTCATCCCAAACCACACATATGCAAAGCCAGCACGCCGATCAGAGTACCCGCAGCACTACAGACAGGACTGAGAGATGCACAGACTCCACAGAACCTTCCTGCATCCTTCCCATTCACATGGACATCCTGTACAGACCAAAGCGTATCCTCATCAGCCACAACTTTTCAGAGTGTCCTCCAAAAAAGCTGACGGCAGAGGCAGCAAGAAACAGAGCCCAGAGCTTCAGGTGACCCCCCCAGGCTGCCTCAATGCCACAGCTGCACTAACACAGTACACTGCATCACAGTTGCATCACTCCCCTGCACTGCTGTACATGAACTGAACAGAACTACACACACACACTGTCACTGTCTGCAGGCTTCAGAGCTTCCACAGCACGGATGAAAGAACCTTCAGATAGGTGAGGAGGCAGAGAGGAAAATAAAAAGCATATTAAGAGTCATTAAAAGAGCAGGGGAGGATGACAATTCTTTGATGGTGCGTTTGGTGGCCTTTTGGGTTTTGTTTTGGGGGGTTTTTTTGTTGTTCTTTTTAAGACTTTACTGTATATCTACGGGTTGAACATGTTCAGGAATTTAATTTTCAAATCAACACAGCTGAGGAAGACTGACACATCTTTCCTCCTAAAAGTTAAAGGAGAAAAACTTTCAAGAGAGAAATGGAACTTGCCTTACGAGTGTCCTGACTTACTCTACAGAGACACAGAAGTCTGGTTCTGCCAAAAGGCAGTGCATTACACAGATCCGAAGTTCCTTTCAGAAGTTTCTGCTCTCTGTCCTGCCCAACTCAGACCATCTTTCCTCTGTGTATTAGTTGTGTTTTGGATTCTTGCTGTCTGTTGGGCAGCTTTCCAAATGAAAAGTAAGTCTGCCCTCAGAAAAGAGAGGCAACAGTACGCTGAGTTCTGACACTACCATCTATAATCAGATCACCATTATGTTCATTTCTAAAATCGATTTTCCCCAAAACAACTTTTCAGGGTACACTGGCCAAGTTTCTTTCTTGAAAATCAGCTCCGTCTGGGACTAGAAATCAAAGGTGGACTCTGAACTGGCGGGTGATTAAGACTGATCAGACACTTCCTGGGGATAATTTTCTATATAGGTTATTCCAGCAAGTGAGACAAAAATAATTTAGGATTCTTTTTACGGCAACTCGCCGCTGTTGGCACAGGTCACGTATTAAAGCTGAAGGCAGCAGAAAATGCGAGGCTGTTTGGCAGCCTGGAGAGCTCAGAACTCTTACAAAGAAGTGGGCGACAGAGGAGGAATCTGACAATCCAGTCGTTTGTCCAAAAAGCTTTCCTTTGGGCTGTAATGGGCCAGTGATGGGCCGGCAACAATGGACCATCATGAACTTTTAATGGACCATCCTAACCAGCCCTCTTTTTGTTTTCCTGACTCCTCCCCTCCCAAGTTAATAAATAAAGAGCTTAAAAACAAAAGAAGCAGGCTCTTAGTTACGCTAATTTTACCTCCCTGGCTATTTGGATGGTGACAGGGGAGGCGATAAACCATTTAAGATAACAAGCTGCAGGAGATTCGCAGAATACAAAGCGACCTGTCCCCAAAATGCATAGACTGAATAACGCTCTGCATATGCTCAGGACAAGTTACCCCAAGGTCAGCCTCGCAGAGGTGGTCAAAGAGGTGCTTTAGCAGATACACAAGAAGCTTTAAAAAAGGTTAGGAGCAGCATTTTTTTCTCCACAAAGCGAAAAAAAGAAAAGCTCGCTATCTATTCTGACAGCACAGGAACTAAGCACCCCTACTATTCTGTGAAGGAAACTAAAAAAAGGCTAATTCGGGATTAAAAAAAAGAAAAAAGAAAAAAGTAAATCCAAAATATCAAATGAGCAGACAGTTTAACAGTTCGGCAAACAACATTTTTATACAGCATATACAGGGCTCGCACACCCGATGGCCACAAAAGCCTGAAGTGCTCTCAAAAGTAACCCTGCTAACAAGGCAAACTCCACTCTTTTGGCACAACTCAAAGGACCTGGAGGGCACATGAGCAGGACTGCAGCTCAAGTACCACTCTTTCCTGCCCTGCAGCTGGCAATTCCACTAACGAACAAAAAGCAACCGAAGCACAACTTATTAAAATTCCCAGAAGAAAAGAAGAAATTACCCTGAACTCGAGCCGCAACAGGAGCGTGTCCCCGCTGCCTTATTAACCAGAGAGCAGAGGAGGTCACCGAGCCCTGCACGCCCCTGCCCAAGGAGCGGCAGCAAGGCAGCGTTACCTGCTTTGAGCCTCCGAGGGTGGGGAGGAGGGACAAGGGCAGGATAAAGGAGAGGCACGGAGGGAAGGGAGGCGGTGATGAGCCGGTGCCGGGCCAGGGGTGCTGCTAACCTGGTTCCATCCTGAGCGCTGCAGTTCACGTCCGCGCCGTACTCGAGGAGATGCCGCACGATGCTCAGCCAGCCTCTGGCACAGGCCTCGTGCAGGGCACAGTAACCCGCGTTGTCACGATGATTCACATCACACGCCTTGTTTTCCAAACAATATAGAACCACTTCCTGGAAACAGGAGGGAAAACAGATGAGCATCGAGTTATTTCTTGCTGTGTAAATGGCGCGGATTTCAGTGCTTGAAGGAAAAGGGGGCGGGGGGGGCGGGGAAAGAAAAAATCCCTATCATATGATAAGCTACCCTCTATGAGATGGGTCAGTCAAAAGGAAAATAAAAAGGGGGAGCTGTTGACAGTTCTGTCTGTTCAGGAGACATAGCAGAGACCACGACTTCCCTGGGCAGACTAATTTGGGCAAAGTGACACCGAGAGCTCCATGCCCCGCAGGACCCTGTAACCCTCAACATCAGGAATTGTCACAGAGGGAGAACATGCAAATGTCCCAGACAAAACTCACAATGTTCCACTTCCGAGAACTTCCCCAAGTAAAGCTAGTGGGAAGGTTGTTACTCTTACATCTGCAATTTTTAGCAGAAAATCCTGCGAGTGCAACAGCAGCACAGCCAACATCAGTTTGATTTTAAAAAGAAAAAGTGCATGACCCGAAACAAAACACATTTAAGACACACAAAGGATGGTTTGCCATCAGCAAACAAAAACCAGCCCGGCTCTATCGAGATCGGGGAAATCCCATTTTCACCCACCCCAGTTTTCTGCATGCAGAACTAAAGCCAGGCGCCAGGTTCCAATAACGAGCCCGGCGCCGCAGGAAGCCATGTGAATTTAACACAATTCATCTTGCAGTCAAATACACCACGCTCCAGAGCCTGGGCCAGACTCGGCTCTGCGCTGCTGTGCAGCCTTGGAACAATGACTGCTCCATCACTCAGCCAAAAATTTAGGACGGTGCGAGTCTTCCACGACTTGTGTCGGATGCAAAAGAAAGCAAAACAAAACAAAAAACATTTCTAAGAGATGCCGAATGCATAAAATAGCCCCCACGTTCCCAGATTAGTGGTAAACCATCGATTTTGCATTTGAGCAACATCCCTGCAAAGCCAGATACGGCACAGAGGGGGCAAGTGCTCGTTTTGCCAAAACAAGAGAATAAAACGACGTCGGGCGCAATGCATTTGCTCTTCCCGTTTCAAAATAAACCGGAAAGCCCACAATAATCTGTGCTCTGGGTACACCTGACTCGAGAGCCGGTATCCAGGATACAGCATGAAGCTGCTCTTTTAGCAGGCCCTCACTAACCAGGCTAGAGCTGAGAGCTAATGAGCTGCCTGTCCCAGGCTCCAGAGCATCCCCTCCACCTGCCACGGGGGATGCCCCCACCTACCCCTGATGCACCCACTGGTTTAACCTGGGACCCCCACAGTCCCACCTCTCGCCAAAGAGGGGCTCTGAACGCTCCTGCTAATCAGCCCAAAGGCCAGGAATCAGTCCAGAACGGATGCTCTTTACCCTGCACAAGCTCAAGCCCGCAAGAAAGGGCTGCGCAAAATTATACTCCGGAGGTATGAATTTTCCTTCAAAACCAGACCACCCTGCCAGGCAAATTAGCAGATGGATATAGGTAGCAGAAGCAGCTGCCGTATTCAGCTCCACTTTTAGCATGCAGTTACCATTTAAAATAGATTTTGCAACTCAAAATAAAAGATGTTTCATCTATTTTTGTAAAAAGGAAAGGCTCGTCCTAGGGTGGAATACCTACTACCGGACAAAAAAGCTAATTTTGTCGAGCAATTCTGTGTTAAGAGGCTATAAGAAGAATGTCATTAACCACAAAATGTAACCATAAAGACCATAAAACTCTACATTGTTAATTAATTAAATGCCTCATTAACTTTTTTTAACATGATTTATTCAATTTACAAAAAAATTAGCCATCATGGCCGAATACAAGAACATGTGGTGCCACAAACAGACTTTTGGTTTCACAAGCATTTCTCAGTAAGGTGTGGGGAAGGCTGTGAGAGTGCCACAGGGCAATTTAATGTCTGTTCAGGTGCTCTGTTCAAACCAGCAATCTGAAAATCACTCGCAGTTAATCCAAAGAGTCAAACCAGAACATAACCAGACACCTCCACCTCGTGCTGCTTGCAGTTTCTTAGCCCAACTGCGAACAGCAGCGCCAAAATATGCACATATGTATATCTTATCTACTATGCGTATCTTATCTACTTCTTTTCCAAGGGGTCAGCATCCCCCCTGCCCCAAGAAGCACTGTTCCCCCACACCCAGCCTGGAAACACGGCCCTTGGGTGAGGCATTATATGCTGAGCCTTAACACGTCCCCCCAGCATCATGACAAACCCCAAAAGTGATGCCCGTTCCTGGGCAGGATGCAGGAGCCCTAGGGGAGCTGTGCAAGGGCACGATGACGCTCTGGAGCTCCTGCTCCTGTGGCAGTGACACTGGGAACTCCCTGTGCCTGCATAAGCCCTGCCTCCATGTGTGTTTAAACGCCCTATCACACATCATGCACTCTGCTAATTTCACTGCCTTCCCAGGAAGGATTTAATACCAAACCAATGAGAGAACTTTCCAAGTCCACTGTCATGGTTTCACCTCAGCCAGCAGCCAAGCCTCAGGCAGCCACTCAATCACTCCCCCATTAGCAGGACCAGGGAGAGAATCAGAGAGTCACAAGGGTCAAAGGTGGAAAACTCATGGGCTGAGATAAAGACAGTTTAATAAGGAAAGCAAAAGCCATGCACACAAGCAAAGCAAAACAAGCAATTCATTCACTGCTTCCCATGGCTGGGCAGGTGTTTGGCCCTCACCAGGAGAGCAGGGCCCCATCCCACACATCAGTGACTTAGGCAGAAAAACACCATCACTCCGAATGTCCCCCCCTTCCTCCTTCCTTCCCCAACTTTATACACTGATCCAGGATGTCACATGGTCTGGAATATCCCTCTGGTCAGGTTGGGTCACCTGTCCTTGCTGTGTCTCCCCCCAGCCTCCCATGCACACCAGTCTCCTCACCAGTGTGGCAGCAGGAAAAGCAGGAAAGGCCTTGGATCTATGTAAGCCCTGCTCAGCCAAATAACAAAAACATCCCTATATTATCATCACTGTGTCCAGCACAAATCCAAAACACTGCCCCATACCAGCCACTGGGAAGAAAATTAACCCTACCCCAGCCAACACCAGCACATCCAGACACATACCAGAAAGCAATACAAGACACAAAGACAGCCACTGTTCCTTCTCACATCAAATTCATTACACAAGCCTTTTGTAATTTTTCTCCCAAAAAGACTCCACGCTCCCTGTAATTCCCTCTTCACAAAAAGTAAATTACAGTTTTAAGACTACCATTATCTCAAGTCATTTGTTTCAAATGGGGAAAACAGAACAGATTCGAGAGTGCCCATACACTGAGATGAGCTGGCAACATCCTGCTGAAGCACGGCCTGGCACAGAAGCCTAGGAAGGAAAAGGCAAAGCTTCCCAACAGCTCCATCAGGGATTTCCAGGGCTGAAGACCATTTGCTGCACTGTTTTTAAGTAGCCTTGCTGGCTGCAGCCCTGCAATTTATCTGACCAGACACAAGCCACACTCGTCCTTCGACATTTCACACTCGCGTCAGCTTTATACGCAGAATCGTATCCTCTCGTGTCCCGCTTCCTGCAATGATCTGGGGCATGTCTGCCCTGTGGGACTGAGAGGAGGACAGGAGCTCATGGCCTCGCAGCATTTGGGCTCCCCATGGGTCCAGCAGTGATACACACAGCTTGCCAGCACCTCTGCGCGCTGAAGGGTTTGGAGCGGGATCTCTGCACAGCCTCAGGGCATCCCTGCTGCAAAGGCAGGCAGGCTGCCAAGGGCAGGCACGAGCTCATCCGGTCTCAGGGCAATAGAGCATTCCTGCCAGGGCTCGGTGGTGCCCTGCGGTGCCAGCCACTTCCAGCTCCGAGTCCTGAATCAGCACTCGTCTCCCCCTGGGAGCTGTGGCCCTGATGATGCAAACTCGTCTGCCTCCCCTGCCACCCAGCTGGCAAAGGGCCACCAGGCTGCCATCGAAGCAGCCAAGGGAAGCCCCCATGTGCCCACCAGAGGTTGCTGCCCTGCTAACCAAGGGGGGCAGAAAACTGACCAGCATATTACCTTGACTCATCCAGATTTTTTTTTTTTTCTAAATAGAGGAATTTCTGACTTCTTGGACATTCTCATTCTTTCTGCAGACAGGAAATTCAGCTTTCTACTAACTGCAGCAGTCTCGTCACTAGCAAGAAAAACCCCTCAGCTATGGAGCTTCCAGGGATGATCAAACTATCACAGCTCACGGTGGGCCAAACGCAGCTCTGACAGCGTGGCACGGCCACCCCCACTCTGAGCCTTGAAAGACACAGAGAGTGTCAGATTCCAGCAGCAGTTTGGGTACATGGACTGGGCTCTCCCTGCCCTGCACTCCACCAGCAATAGAACCGACTGCTGCACGGTCAACACCACCCGAACAATCAAATCACATGAGCTGAACATTTAAGCCTATTAAAAACATGGTGCTCACTTGAACTTTTGGGTGAATTCGAGTCAGAAAATCAAAATCCCCAACCTGCTGATACTGAGAAGGTATGGTGGCACACAATGTTACCCACACCTTGACGAGCCTGGGTCAGACAGTATCCCCAGCTTTCTGCAACCAGGCAATACAGCAGAGAGCTCCTGTCATCAAAGCAAAGGGAGAGCCCTGGGCTCCTGCTTGAGGCAAGACATGAGCCCATCACTAAGTTTGGGAGCTGCTCCCATTGAGCTGCGTTCAGCAGAGATGCCCGGCACAGAAAGCCAAGTGCCCATGGAACTCACCCCGACAGACCCCATGCAGGAAGAAAATACACACTGATAGCTTGTAGCACATGCTACAACACATTTTGATTTTGGACCCAGAGAAAATTAAACTATTTAAATTACAAAGAATCCCACAGCAATGTTGTAACAACCACCTCTCCCAGCTAGAGCGGAAGTGCCCTGGGTTAGAAGAAGCCTTTGTCTAGGGTAAACAAAACCTTACCAATAAACCCTGCCTTCCAGAGCTGGACAAGGCCTTGCTTCACACAAAGCTCTCTCCAGCTATACAAAGGGCATTTCAAGGTTTCAGCAAATCCCCAAAGCTGGGCAGACCCCGCCTGGACCTGGGCTGATGCCACCTTCCTGCATGGGGCTCAAGCCCAGCTCCACGGTCCAAGCAGCGCTCTCACCAGCATGGCAAATCCAGCAGCCATGCCGAGGGCAGAAGTCACTCTCTGCAATGAAACACCTCTGCACCAGATCTGAAATTGAGCAACAGTGATGCTCATACCTACATGCCCATATTTCCCCAATAAAAGCATGCTTCAAAACAGCAGAGCTAAGGGATTCATCGGTTTCTGATTTTTGTAGCAACAGGGGGCCCCTTTCATTAGACAACATTGTTCCAGCTACACCAAGCAGCTCCAGACGCTGAGTATAAAGCATGCAGAGTGCTCCTATGATGCGTCTGATCATGCAAGAGGACACTCCAAGCGCTACATCCTGTGTCACATACCAGATACTCCTTGGAGAGAAGAACAAAAAATAAAACCCTTCTCCTAAACTACACTCTCTTCAAGAACAACAAAAGCAGAAAACACACAGCTCATTAAAGATCACCATAAAGATTACTTGGGGGGGAAAAAAATAAATAAATAAAAGACATTCGTTCTGTTTGCAGATGGCTTGTATTTAAAGGGAAGTGAGGGTTACCAATAAAACTTCACCCTTTGCTCATTCCCACGGGATGCTGCTCACCCTGCATCCCTGCCAGCCGACCCAGCAGCGGTGGGGAGTCATTCCCACAGCAACCTGCCTCCGAACCCCACACACCAAGGAAGGGAAAGCAGCAAGGGAACGGGGGCTTACAAGTTTCAACGACCCAACCGAAAGCTGCTACTTCACAGAGAATTTCCACCTATAAAACCGGGAAGAGGATTTTAACTTTTGAAATAATAAAACCATCATCCCACAGGGCGCCGAGGGAGCCTTACCTCATAGCCCAGGCGTGCCGCCCGCTGCAGCAGCGTCTCCCCCGCGTTCTTGTTGACGATCAGGCGCCGCGCTTCGGGCGGCATCGGCCGGCTCGGGGCGGTCTCCTGCGGGGGGCTGGCGATGGGCAGCTGCGGAGGCTGCGGGACGGGGAGCAGCGAGGGCGGCTGCGGCAGGCGCTCGTACGGCTTCTGCTCGTACGGCTTGGCTGGCGAGGAGTCGCAGTCCGAAGCCGGCTCCGGTCGCTTCCTGACTTTCCTCGTTACCGTTACCTGTCAAAACCATTGTGGTGGGGGGTTTTTTATCTCTATTTGCACAGTACAGTGATGGGACTGTATTTTGTCAGCAAGGAATTGCACTTTTCTACTCGTATTTAATTTTTTTAAGAAAGACCCGCTACAGCTTTTAAACACAAGATGCGTCACCCCCGCAACAACTAAGGTTAAGAAAAGCAAACACAAAATGTGCAAAGCATCCGCAGACGAATCTGAACGCAATCCCCGCTACCCTGCATGCACGACAGCGCATTAGTTTAAAGCAAGCTGGCTCTGCCTTCTCAGAGGCCGGTGGACAATTAAGTCTAAATAAAGATACCTTATCTTCAGCATTTTCGATATCTGTGGTGTCATCCCCTGTCAGAGATGACCTCCTTCTCCTCTCCTGCAGTGCCAAGTGTTTTGTTTTACACTGACGTTTCCCTGATGGCTTCTCACACTCGCTGTATTTCGGCAGCAGAGATGCATGTTGGAAATCCTCCTCTTCGTCTGTGTACAGCCCATCTGTCTTCCGGCTTTCTTTAATTTTCTGCTGTTTGGCAGCCAACCTCGAGGCTGGAGTACAGCTTGGCTGAGCCTGCCTTTTGCTGTTTGCATTGGTGGATGAAAGGCTCTTCATGTGCGGAGACACGGGGAATACGGGCAAGCCTAAATGGGAAGGAAAGGCATTACACATCGCATGGTGCGTTAAAAGGAAAATGCATTGCTAGCACTTAACACAAGCTCCTCGGCTGCTTAAGAGATCTACAATTACATTTTCAAATCATTAATATTTTAAGCGTTCCACATCCAAACTGTAAATAGCATCTCGCCCGTTGGCGCTACGCTAACAGTTATCGGGCTCTAATAAAAATCCCTGAATGAAATGCCCCACGCAGGTGCCGGGCGGCGCCGCGGCCGTAGGGATGCGTGCCAGGCCAGCTTGGCAGTGCCACAGCCCGGCCACCACGGGCAGAGTGGAACCGCTGCAGCACCGCCACACTGGGGGAAAAACTCGCCTCCTTACCTGGGACTGCCTGATCTGAAGGGGAACCAACTCCTCCAGCAGCCTGGGGCCAGCCTGGCTTGTCTCAGCGGAGCATAAGGGCAGACACAAGGATGGCAAGGGAAGAGGGGACAGGAAGAGAGGTGGGAGCATGGATCAGATTTTAATGGGACAGCACAGGTGGGAACACTGAGCTTAGCCCCAAGACAGCCATAAGACAGGGAACATCTCCTCAGCAGCACTGTGACTTCAAAACCAAGCCAAGAGAAGACAGACTACTCAAGGAGCCATCCGTGCAGAAGCTCTGCAAGCTCTCTATCACAAAGCACAGGGATTTTGCAGGAAATGCAATCAGATGGTATTTTTCCCCAAGAACTCCATCAAGAAGTGAGACTTTCTGGGACATTGGGACAGTAAGGCTAGTGCTCTGCTGCCTGTGGCAGGATACTGGCAGGGCTGTGTTTTCTCTGGGGGTTAGCTCCAACAAGCTGGATCCCACAATCTGGGCCACATGCAAAAAGCATGGTTAGTTTTAGGGGTTTTTTCAGAGTGCAAGCAGGCTTACAACAAAACAAGGACAGGAAAGTTGACTTTTTATAGTCTGAGTTTCCCTTGGGAAGAGAATTGAGGTGACCTCAGAACCAACTCCTCCGCAGAAAAATTAAAGGTTGCTAGAAAGGAAGGGACACTTCAGCCAAACAATACCACACTGCCAAGGGAAGGTGTGGAAAAAACCCTGAGAACTTGGAAGAGGCTCCCTTGCTCCAAGAAGTCTCTGAAGTGATGCTACTCTCAGAACACAAGAGATGGCAGGAGCAAATAAGCAGGTGCTCAGAGGAAAGACATCCCTTACTTAAAGAGATTTGGTCCGGAACTAGTCAGTAAAAAAGAAAATAAAATCTAGAATCCTCTTGGTGGGCAGTTTCACACTTTAGTCTTCCTTTAAATAGATCTGTGAAAGCAACTCACAGAAGGCTTTCTAGATTAAGGATGAAAACAGAAATCCCTCAGTTCTTTTGAGCCACTTTCTAGAAAAAGACGCATACCACGGCTTGCCAAGCAGATGTCAGGGAATTTATGGGACACATGATGTGCAGATTGTTCAGCAAAAATCATGTAAGTTTTTCAGGCTTTGCAATACTGAAGGAAGGCACCTAGTCGTAGGCTGAGCCTATGGATGTAAGGCTGTCTTTCCAACTCTGTAGCCAGCATGAAGTAAGGAGTGTTTAATTCTCTTGTTCCCAACTAACCTAATGGAGTAACACATGAAAAGCCCAAGTCCAATACAGAAGTACCATCATTACCTACTTAATCACTTACTGAAAAAAAACCCATGGAATGAGGAGCTCTGGTGAGTGCAAACAAAACAAACTGCTGCATGCAGAAAAACTACAATAGAATGAAAAACTTGCAGGTCTGGCGAAGGACAAGAATACTGAAAGGACAGAGGGGAAAAAAAACCACAGGAAGCTTATCTTAAAGAACTGCAGGCTTTCCCATGCAGAGATGCTGAGGCAATGAAAGCAGAAGTTTAATCACCACAAAAAATGTGTACTCCTGCCTGCAAACTCCTCATCAGCTGTGCGCTTCACTCTGACCCTCCACAGTGGTGACAGCAGGCACCAGGCTAAATGTGCATGGGAGCTAAGAGATGGAGAGTAGCTATGCTATGCCCAGGAGCTTCAGGATCAGTAACATTGCAAGAGGCCAGCACTATACAAAAAAAGCCAAGCATCAGCCTGGGAAATGCAAGACAACACGGGCAGAAAAGCAGCAAGTGATTAATCCTGAAATCCCACCCCGTCTTTCTGACCACGTGAAGGGAGAAGAAAAACAGGAGTGAGCACGAATATACCTAAATATCCATGGAAAAAAAAGAAAACCCAAACCAAAAACCCCAAAAAACTCAGGCCTCTGACTGATGTGGGTTGTGGCAAGTCTGACTCAGAGCAGGACCTGTCTCCCTTCCCGCAGGAGCGGGCTGCTGAGAAGTCCGTGCGGAAAAGCAGCTGCTGCCGCGTCACCTGAATGCTCGCTTGTTCAGCTCCCACCCCAGCAGCTGCCTCCTCCTGCCTGCCAAGCCCGCGGCCGCCACGCTGCCTGCAGCCCCAGGCAGCTCCGAGGGGCTGGCACAGGCTGCCCGGTGGGCGAGATCCTCCTGGCTCCTCTCCTCAGGGCTTTTGTTTCCACGCTGTTCGGGCTTTCTCCTCACACTGGATGAGCGGCTGCAGCTCCTGGGGGAGCATCAGGAGAGCTGGCACTACACCGCCAGCAGCACAGGGTTATTGCTCAGCTGGGACCCCAGCAGAGACCGTGGCTTCTGCCTCGGTCACAGGGCTGGGCAAGCAGTGTGATGCCCTGAGGTTGCAGTATCCCCATGTTCACGGACCTGCTGCACCCCAGAGACCCAGCACAGACACGTCACTTTGCAGCAGGATCAAAGAATCATAAAATGGTTTGGGTTGGAAGGGAGATCATCCCTTAAAGATCATCCAGTTCTAACCCCCCTGCCACGGGCAGGGACACCTTCCACTCGACTAGGTTGCTCAGAGCCCCATCCAACCTGGCCCTAAACGCTTCCAGAGATGGGGCAGCCACAATTTCTCTGTGCAGCCTGTTCCAGCGCCTCACCACTCTCACAGTCAAGAATTCCTTCCTAATAACCTAATCTAAGCCTACCCTCTGTCAGCTCAAATCCATTAGCACTTGTCCTGTCACTATATGCCCTTGTCAAAAGGCCCCCTCCAGCTCTTTTACAGCCCTCTTTAGGTACTAGAAGGTGCTCTATGGTCTCCCCAGAGCCTCCTCTTTTCCGGGCTGAACAATCCCAACCCCCTCAGCCTGTCTTCGTATCAGAGGTGATCCAGCCCCCTGATTATCTTCATGGCCTCCTCTGGACTTGCTCCAGCAGGTCTACATCCTTCCCATGTTGGACAACAAATGTGTCCCAACAAATGGACACAGCACTGCAGGTGGGGTCTCACAGGAGCAGAGCAGAGAGACAGAATCACCTGCCTTGACCTGCTGCCCACACTGCCTTTGGATAAACACAACTGGGGTAAGAAGCCCAGAAGTCAGAAACGTCCACGTTCCCAGAGATTTGCAGGCAGGGGTGGCAAATCATCCTGCCAATGTTAGACTAAGGCTTCAGAAGCACAGAGGCAACCCTCGTGTCCTGTTACAGCCTGCTCCTTGGGATACAACCAGCTGCCCAGCAGCACAGACTACCACAACTGCAGGCAGTGCTTGAGCACAGAGAACAGCTGTTCCCAGCCCCAAATTAAAAAAAACAAATCTGCAAGTGACAGTGTATATTCTCATATTGACAATACCTGCTTGCCTAAGAAAAGTTTGAGGACTAGTCCCAAGCAAGACAGACAAGCTGGAAGTCTCCATCCCCATGAGACTGTCATGCAGAGGATGCTCTGTCACACAACAAGGAAAAAAATGTCCTCATCCCAGTCAACTAAGAACAAAGAGATTCAGAAGTCTACACTTCAACAGGGCTGGAGAAGTACCAGCAAAATTATCTGAATGATATCCAGTGTCTTCGAACAATGAATAGCAAGGTGCAATTTAATCAAGTTTATGGTTTTATAGCAGTTTCCAAACCCAAGAGTTTTTCCACAGCCACAGGGCAACTGAACCTAAATGCCTTTGGGAATGGTGCATAAACTGGGAGCCACCTCTTTTACTTTCCCGAGGCCATGAGCCTGTCACTGCCACAGGAGGCGTCGCAGGGGAAAGTGAGAGCATCCTTACACAATACAGCTTCTTGTCAGTGACCCTCGTTTAATCTCTACAAGGTGTCTCTCTCTGAAAGTACAAAGGTGAGGGGCAGGGGTGTTTGAGCCAATACCATGCTCGCCAAGGCAGCACATAAAGCAAGGAAGTAAGAGTCAAAGCTCCTTTTAAATCAAGTTTTGATCTCCTGCTCCACAAATCCTTTTGGAGAACCTGCCCCATCAATAAGCATCAAAGTTTGGGGGTTTCTGCCCTCAGATTATCCTACCAAGGAGAAGGAGAGATGAGGAGCTTTAGGACCGAAGGGAAGCTGATACTTTTGGCTGTGACTGTTTCAGAGACTCTACCAAGGAAAGTCCTCACTGGCACAGGATGATCTGGACTCGGTCCTTTCCATGGCACGGGACAAGAGGATCCACTCTCTTCATGCTTCTCTCTTTTAAGGGGATCACAGCTGAACTACAGGTTAGGCCAGCTGGAATGTGAATGTCTTCCAGTCGATGAAGCTCCCAGGTTTGTGAAGGAGGAAGGAGCCCAAATGCCATACATGGAGCTCCCACTCCCAGAAACAGTCTTTCCTCAAAAACAAGCAGAGGGCTTGGAAAGGTTAGAGCAGGAGAAGAGAAAGAAAAGGGCCCTGTGGACTGCATGATTCCATTCCCCATCAGTTCTCCAGCCAAGCTACAGCAGCAAAACGTGGCAGGAAAGGAGAAAAGCATCAGACCTGAAAACATGCCCGGGGGCTGAGGACGGTGAGGACAGGAGAGTGACCTCTCCGTCCCCTGTCATCTCAGTGGCAGGTTGTATCCAGGGGCTCTCCCCCAGGAAAGGGAATTGACAGAAATGAGAGGGAGGATGGGCAAAAGGAGGAAGTGGAGTGAGGGGGAAAGAAAAATCCAGGAAGAGGTCAGGGAAAGCTGATACGCTTTGAGGAAGTGATCCCTTAGGAGAGAGCTGCTGGAAGACCTCTGCCAAGGGGCGGGGAAGTGGGGTGACAGGACATGCTCAGGACAAACCAGCAAAGCACCCTTGTCAGGAGGAGGATGAGCTTTGCTCTTGAGCATATGGCCTGCAGCTGAAAGGCAGGGAAGGCCAGAAGTGCTGAGGGTGCTGGAGGCGTTGGGTTCCCGAGATCAAGAGCTGCTATAGCTGTGCTGACGCTGTTTCAGAAGCTCACAGCCCCTCAAATCCTACGTGTGGTTAAATACCCTTACACCAACTAGCAGCCTGTTTGCTCCCTCTCTCACCCAAAAGCATGCCCACATTTTATGACCCCCGCCCTGCTCTCCTCTAGAGCCATAAACTTCATCTTTACATCATCTATGAAAATATTTAAAGCCAAAACACACACGTACACACACACACAAACACGTAGTTACACGCACATACACAAACACATTTTCTTGTCTGACAAATATCAGCTACAGTGCAATTCTTAAAGAGGAGGTGTCATCCTTATACAAATGGACATCTACAGAAATATAAATAATAAAAAAAAAAAAGAAGAAGAAAGAAAAAAAAAGCTCTTGACAATTCCTTAACATTGGTGGCAGCATGCGTCACTGTAAATGCTAAAGCCAGCTGGTTTCCCTAGTAGTCTCTGCATACCTTGTTCATTGTCACTTGTTTTGAGGGACTCTTCAGACCAACTTCTATTGCTTTTGGCCTCTGACCTTTTCTTGGTGTGCCTTTCTTCTGTGAAGTCTTTGACCTTTGCAGTGGCCTCTGGCTGAACAGCCTCAGCTAAATCTTTCCTGCTTTGCCGGCCCAACTTGCCGGACGGGGATCTCTCTGGTGACACCTGCTGCTCCCATAGTTCCCTAAGATGCTGCAGGTGACGCTGCTTTTTGGGATGGAGCCCTGTTAATTCAATGCACACCTTCAGGTTGGTCACCTCATTACAATTGGGCTCTTCTAAGTGGTTAGAGGAATTGTTTGTCATTTCCCTCTCAGGCCAGTCATCTAATGGAAAAATAACTAAAAATTAATCAAAAAGCCCCCTCAACTTAAAACAAAAGCTACATTTCACTTTCGGGGCATATAGTCTCAGCTTTAGCACCACACTATGCATTTTAAAGGTTCGCTCATTAAGGGTTACATGCACTACAGTAGCTTGCACTGCTGTGGCTACAGTGTCCAATGACTAGTGCTTTATCCTTACATACCAAATTTTTTTATATATGCATATATATACACATATATATAAATACATATATATACATATATATAATTTAAAGTGAAATGACAGTGCTCACATTAGTAACTAGCAAGTTCAAAAATGGAAACACATTAAGCCAAAGGGACGTTCCTTTCACAAGACATTCCTTGAGAGAGACCAAAGCAAAATGCTGTCTTACCTTTGGAGTTCTTCTTCTTTTTTGCTTTTGATATAACTTCGTCCTGCAGTTCATCCACAAAGCTTTCATTTTGGCTGCCATCATTTTGCACTCTCTCACCAGAGTGCTTACGTTTCCTGTCCAGACGTGGACATGAATGTTGGCCAATATCTTCCGTTGGCTGGTCTTCCGCCTTTTCATATACAGAATGTCTCTCTAAATAACATTTCTCATTTGAGAGATCTTTTTCCTCTGGAGTTTCAAGAAAGTGACCTCGGTTGTTTTCTGTACTAGCAAAGTTACCTAAAAATAAAAAACAAACAAACACCACAAGACCTAATAAATACGACACAATTCAGTGTGAGAGGGCTTTGCTCTCTGATCTCTTCAATGTCATCTCCATCACGACTTACAGCTCATGAGGCATGCAAACAAACACAAAACTGTACTTGGGAACAAGTCTCCTCTGGCCAGTCTAAGGCAACAGTTTTCTCAACAGTTAAGCACAAAACCCCCAAAAGCACACTACTTTGTGTTGTTTTTACATCAATTTAAGAAGCACAACATTCACAATGCTTGTATCCATAGAAACATCACAATATGCTTTTTTAAATAAAGAAACATCTTTAGATACTGAAAGCACAAACCCTTTTCAAAAAGCAACCTCACCTCCCTAAACTGTGGCAAGTAACAATCCAGTTCAAAAATACCTTCTGATGACAATCAAGTATTAGTCCTCCCTTACATTCCTAATCTTTCACTAACTTCTCCCATCGAATTGCAGAGTCTGACTTAAAAGCATTCATCCCTTCTTCTGGAGATATAAATGGGATACAGAACACGCACACACGGACACAGAAATACCACTAAGAATAGCTGTGATATTTTGCAAAAAAGCACTACTTGAATCCAAGGTTATAAAAAGGCTTCCTCACTTCAAGTAACCAACCAGTCACTGTACCTCACATGATCTCTGTCACCTCCTTTTAAAACAGACCTCACTTTTTTCAAGGAGTATTTCCAGCAATAGCGAGAGGGTGAGCTCTGAAAAGCTTACTAGAGACTAGCCTGACAAATTAGCCACAAAAACACCCATGCTGCCTCGCCTGCACTAACTTCAGCTTCCCTCCAATACTGTTTGCCCAAGTTCAGAGACAGCCTATGCAATTTTAAATGGATGCTTGATTTAAAATTACACTTAATCACCATCTTGAATAATGTTATTTTCTCGGGTTTAACCAAACTAGCAAAGGCAAGGTTAGGCACAGATGCAGTACAGACTGCAACACAGATAATCAGCTTCCCATTTACAATTCTCACAAACAAGTTGGGTTTCCCACATGTTTTAGCCCCCCTGGCTGACCAATACTCCACACCTCTGCCGCTGTTTGGCAAACTGTATGTTCCATCCTACTTCCCCACGGCTCTCTGCCCCTTTTACTCCTTCTTGCCCTTCCTCCTTCTCTCACTCCTCTTCCTGAAAACACATCTGCTGGTTTCCTAACTGGACTCCTGACAGCTCTGTTGCCCTTCCCTCCCATGGAACCTCTCTCTCTTTTACTCAGTCTCTTGCCCTGTCCAGCCTGGCCTTCAGCTTCTACTCTTCCCCCTTATCAGGGCTGACACTGCTCCCCTCTCCCTTCTCCCCTCCTGTCCCCTCCAAGACCCACCACTGGCAGCATCTGGATGCAGCCCAACTCTATCCCACCTTATCCTGACAGCACCACCCTACAGCTCTGCCAACCCTTCCTGGTTTCACGACCTTCCTTGAAATACCTGTCGTCAGTAATGGAAGGTTGGGGGGGGGTGGGAAGGGGAAAGTTCCCTGATGAGATTTCTCTTCACCACAACCTAGAAACTGCTCCAAGTAGCACCAAGGGCTCTGGAGATGCCTGTGGGCACCAGAAGACACCCCAGCATAATTTTTACACTTCTCGAGAAGCTGCCTGCAGGGCTGCTTATAAAACAGCACAAGATATCGGCCGAGAAAAATCAAAACAAAAGCTTATTTTCTGCAGGCGAGCGCGACGCTTGGGCTGTTCCGCTGTTTGGCGATGCTCCTCTCCACAAGGCCGTCTGGCCAACACATGCTCCCTCCAAGACTTTGAAACGCACTTTGTCACACTTCTTCCAGCCAACAACACTGAAATGTTCCAGAGAACAGGTATCTCAGCTTACTAGGACCATGCCTCTGAATCACAGTGTCCCCCTCAGATCAGCATGAATCTGGCAGCACCCTGTGCTCGCACATCTGGCATGAGGACACCGACCCACAGCTGTACCCTATAACCACACCAAAAGCACCAGCAGTCCTGTTTCACACAGCATAAAAGCAGCTGGACCAGCCACGTTTTAAATATCGCTATAGAGATAAATGCATCTATCAGATTTCATTTTACATTTTTAATGCAATCTGCTATTTTCCTCCTTTCGTAAGGAAACATTATACTTCTGTGGTCAGTTTCCCTGAAGAGATCAGGTAAGGGCACTCTCAGCCACGCTCCTGCTGTTTTAGAGCCCTCTCATCTCCCGCAGCACCAACAGCTACACGCCATGGTTCATGCTGAGAGTCGCTACACTGGGATAGCTTTCCTGCTCCTAACACTGTCTGGCCTGAGAAAAGGCAGGCACATCCTGACCAATTCCCAGAGAAGCTCTTGCAGGGTCAGAGGAAGTAGCAGGGTGTAGAGAGGGGGGGTGATGGTCTTAATCTTTACGGCTTGCAGGAAACAGCAAGCTAATTCCAGCCTTCCACCACCGAAAGCGACCTGCTGCAGATTAATTCCTTCTCTATCTGCAAGAGGACTTGGCACGGGGATGCCGAGCGCCGCTCGCTCAGACTGTGCTGAAAAATAAAGAGGGGAGAGACCTCACTAACAGCTTGTCACTGTCAGCGTTCCTCCGGGGCTCCACATGCTGGGAAGAAGAGCACACACCTAACTGCAGTTCATCCAAAAAGCCCTCGCTGCCAGCAGCTCCGTGACACCTTGGCCTCTGCTCCTCGGTCACATCCGAGAGGGACCCTCAGGGGACCAGAGCCGCATCTCCGCAGCTGCCGAGCCAGAAATCCCTCTCAAGGACCGCCCGCTGCACACGCGGCTCCGAAATCCGTCCCGCTCGCTGCAGCTAAGACCATTAGGGAAGCGGCATCTCCGCGCACTAATCCCGGTTGTGTAATCAGCCCGCATCGACGCGGGAGCGCAGCCCCGGCGCAGCCAGGGCACCGCGCGGGACGCGTCCTCGCCTCCGCTCCGGCGCTCCCGCCTCTCCCACAGCCCGGTTTTCAGTGCGAAGGAACAAAGGTCAGTCAGCGCTGGGCACAGGGCGCAGCCCGCGGGCTGTCAGGCTCTCCTCGCAGCCTGCACGGACACGTCGCGAGCCCAGCGGTTCTTCCCCCTGGCACAGCTGTGGCTGCCTCACAGAGTGCAGGCTCTATTAATATTTTACCACCGGATTCCACTCCGTCCTCAAACTGTTTTGCAAGCGACCGGGATCAGACGCAATGTCTCCCCAAATTAAGATATAAATGTCAACAAGAAGCACAGCAACATAAGCATAAAGTGTGTGCCCAACAAGGATGAGGAGAATTTATCTGCTTTTGTTCCCACCACCCCCCTCCCGTGCCATGTATCTACAACATCCTTTTCTCTGCCTGAGGAAGAAAACAACAACAAAATACTTGTGAGTTTTCATATAATCATTATTCAAACAGTGGCAAGGTAGCCAGAAACATAGGATAAATGCTGAGTTCTCATAGCAACACACCTCAATGAGTAAGGAGATTAAACTCTTAGATGTGTTCCTTCCTCAAGCCTCCAGTATTTGCCAGTCTCACACCAGCTGTGACAACCAGCACCACCAAATCAAACCATTTCTCACTGTCCCACCAATCTAGAAACAAGGAAGAATTAAGAAGATGCTTCTTTACATCTGGTTGCTGTCTGAGCAGTATCTTCTTAGTGCACGGGTTACAATCTCACGAGAAACAGTTACACACATGCACAGACACGCTACCCAAAAAAAACTTTGTTTCATTTTTCCATCTTCCTGTTGCTGTCAACTGCTTGAGACCAGGCCCTCCCATGCAATGCAAACAAGGAAACACATCTTAGCGTTTAAGCTGCAGATTCTTTTGTTCAAATAACATGGCAGCTAAAAACAGCCTTTCCTCTTCCCTGGAGCAACCTCTCATTGCGCTCACTTATGCAAGGCACCCTTTATTCATCTAGGAATGGTAATGACTATCCAAATGCTAAAACCCAGAATTCAGCACGGAGATCACAAGGACAGTAAGAAATTCCCTAAGACATCCTCAGAATTCAGTTCTGAGTATCCCATGGGGCAAAGGGAACCCAGCTGATTTAACTCTTCCCTCCAAGTACTCTTTTTGGGAGCTTTCTGCCTTTGTTTCATTCTGCCCAAGCCGACCACACTGCACAAACAAGCAACCACCACTCTCAGTGCACAGACTTTTTAATTTTTTCCCCTTTTTCTTTTTGCACTATGTCCTGTGGCAGGAAGGGAGTAACTGGCCCAGGCAAAGGACATGTTTACTGCCTTCATCTTTCATTTGTTCCAGTGTACACACAGCCCAGCAAGAAAAAAGAAAAGCAGGGGATCACCACGTAAAAGGACACTGGCAGCTCGCTACAACGCTAAGATCAATTGTGTAACGTGTTTTGGCACAGTAGACCATTCACCTTCACACCTAAAAACTGTGTTAACTTTTTCCTCATGACCTCATGCCTTAAGATCAGGCTTTTAATATATTGGTGTAATTTTGCCCAGCTAAGGCTTAAACAGGCAGTGTCTTCCATCCTAAAAAATTAAATAAACAGGTAAAGTCACACTCCCCAGTCAAGAAATTCACAGCTTGTAGAATTTATTCAATCTTTCACACTCGAGCATGATTTTCAAAACCTCTGGAAGAGCTCTGTTATGAACCAACATGCGATCATCACATGCCCATATTGATGCGTGTGTCCGTGCCAATAGCTTAAATCACTTGATCTCTGAACAATCCTATGACTCATGACATATGCATCCCATAATTTATCATGTTTGTGCTATGAAAATGCACTGGAGCAGCATTGCCTCAGCAACATTTACAAGTCACCTTGGCAACAAAGCAGCTTTGCGGCTGCTCTCAGATGCCCGGTCTCAGATGCCCAGCAAAACCTAAACGAGATGGGAGAGAACTGAAGCGCTTCTACTTTACTGCTTGGCTTTAATTGCTCATTAATTAGCTAACATGGCTACCTGCCTTAAATTGGGCCTTAAAAAAAAAAAAGCAAAACAAAAAGCTAAACAAAACAAAAGCCCACCTCTTCTACCCTTCTCCAGAAGGCTCGATGAACCCCAAGGAGACACCCAGTACAGCAAAGCCATGCACTGCCAAGTCAGAGGATAACTTTAAGGAACTGGATATTGTGCCTTCATCTGCTTCCAAAGAAGTCTACACATGTGCAATACAGCTAGGAAAATCAGCAAGTCCTAGGACAAGCGAAAAAAAAAAGCAGTTTCCATCCCATCAGATGCCTCTGCGAGCATCACCTGCCTGTGTTATTTAGCCTTTTGTTGCACTGGTAGGTTTAGAGGAGCCAAGGGGGCAGGCAGCTGCCAGGGCCCTCATCGGCTCTGGTGCTCCATGCCAAGCACGGCTGCCACCGTGCCGAGGCGGCAGCGGGGGAGCCCTGGGAGCTGGCTCCGTGCCACAGTCACAGCTTTGGATGCAGTTTCCTCCTTCCCCGCCGACATCAGGCAGGTGAAGTGCTGGCAGTGGGGGCAGAACAGCTCGCCGGTTTCACTCCTAAATTCCTTCCTCACACAGGTAAAGGCACGGCTGTTTCACTTTCAGCTAGCACCAGACAAACATGAAACAGAGGGAAACAACTTTTCAAGCAGCAAGATCGCTTGCAGGAGGCAGAAAAGAAACAGAAGAGGCTGCAAACCATCAGCTCGCTCCTGTTCAGGAGCTTTAAAGCCAAACGCAGCAACAGCACAGTCAGAAACTGAAGGCAAAGGGAAGGCAAAAGATAAGCAGCCCTGGCTCTCACCTAAAGGGAAGAGAAGGCAGAGCATTAAGGCTGCTGGTGGCTCAAGCCCCAGTAGAGAGCCCAAGCCACCACAGTAGAGGCATTCAAGAGGTGTGAAACTCCGCTTCCTGATTTATCAGCTGCTATCCCGAGGGGCAGGAGGTGAACCACCACGATAAAAAACTTTTACTGAGACCTGAATCTGTACTGGTAAGTATTTGCTGCTGCCCAGGCGGGCGTACAAAAAAAGGAGCTCCCTCAGCAGAACAGATCCGTGCTTTTAGGAGTTTAGACATTTGGCCAAAGTCTGAAATAGCCTGTTAAGTCAGAGCTAATTAGCAGAGGAGAGGAATGAACTAACATAAGACTGAACATACTTTCCTTGCTTCCAACAGTTACTTAACAGTCTCAAACACATTTTAGCCAGCAGATTCAAGTGCCAGAGATCTCACTAAATGGTGAATTTACAGACAAACCGTATCATCAACCTTTTGCAAGGATGGGGGGGAGGGGTTTCAGCATACATATATGCTCTAACACTCATCCTCTCCACAGCCCCCCACCACCCCTCCACAAGCAGCCCCATGTCCCTGAGCAAGCCCGCCTCCCCTCTCTCTGCTAATCCTCTGGGCCCCTCCCTCAGCTTCACAGCCCATCATCCCCCTCTTTGCTGAGCCCTCTCTGCAGCCAGGACAAGCCAGCAGGACTGCTGCTGCCGCTGCTCTTCTAGCTTTCCAGCACGACCAAGGTGGAATTTAGCAGAGGACATCACCAGGGCATCCCAAGTTCTCTGAGGAGCAAGGAAGGCTGCAACAGGGACAGCAAGGGCAGCAGCCTGCCCAGCTCTCAGCTTTAACACAGGCACTGCAAAGGCAGCTGTGCATTCCTCCCTGCAGCTACCTCAACAGAGCTCGGAGAAGGAAAAGGCTGACCAGCTTCCAGAGGCTCAGCCTGCCTCTCCCCACCCTGGTCAGGTGCTTCTCCCCACCCTGGTACCCTCTCCACTTTCACAGTTAAAACTTTCCCTTGCTATTTTGCCGGGCCGATTTTTGTTGAGGCTGTTATTTCAGTGATAGCAATACCACAGTAGCTTGATTTAGGTGAGAAACCGAGCAAGTACGACTGACCAGCATGCTCTCTGCCAAAAGCATTAACCAAAGACCAGAACAATAATTCAAAGTTATTAAATTGCCTGAACAAAATTTTCTACTAGCCCTACTCATGAATCTCCACCTACAGAAGAGCACACTTAACCACCTAGTTACACAGTGCACACACACACACACACAAGGAGCAGCCTGCAGTGCGTTTCCTCTTGTTTTTGTCAATGCTTTCAGCACAGATTTTTTTTCTGAGTTGTTCGAAACAAAGTAGCAACAGAAGGAACTGATCCATTCCTTAAATACATAGGTAAAACAAAAAAAAACCCTCTGGAAACTGACAGAAGCCATATGCTCACCAAGAGCACAAACAAAAAAGAAGTGATCTTTTCTTGCATACAGTAAAAAATCCCCTAATATCATTTGTTTATTTTAAAGTTTATCTTAGTTTTAAGATGTTGCATTTTCCATAGTCCTCTGACACCCTGCCACAGCCTAGAGGGAACTGACAGCCCCACAGGGAATTTTACAGACTCTGCCTGCAAGAACCTGTGCCTCACACACGTCTCCAGCCACCGCAGCAGAAGTCACCCTGGCAAAGCAGCTTCTTATCATTTGGAGTTGTTCCTGCCAGCTTTTATGGATAAGCCAGCCTGGCAGATCACATCCTTCCCCACTTCCCATCACTCTTCTGTCCTCCATCCTTGCTTTGCCTGAAGACTGCAATACTGGCGTATCTTAGTGCTACTGCAGCTTCAGGAAGCTGAACTCCTTCTCACTTTCCCCTCCTCCCCCATCTCCTTTCTGTATTTTAAATATAACCTTGGACTTTTGCTTTCACTGGCTGATGTAGCACCCCATCAGCTAAAAGGAGGATCTCTCTAAGGCAGTAACTCAGTGACAGACAGTTAACTATCTCCTGAAAAGCAGGTACAATGGCAACCAGAAACTTGCAAACCCCAGAACAAGCACAGAGGGTACCAGCCATGGCAACTCAGCACCTGCAGAGGATGAGGTCAGTGACTTTCACCAGCAACACGGTGAGAACACAAAGATTTGCTTGCTTTGCTGCAAGCTGCCACGGCACAGAGACACATACACTCTTCAGAAAGCCATCTAAATTCGCTTACATCTGTCATTGTCATTTTGGTCAGCAATGGCATCTTCCAGAGCAACAGACTTTGGCTTCTTTTCACTGTTTCCTTTCAAGTTTTCCCAGTCTGCCTGGCTGAATCTGCAGACCTCTGAGTCTTTGGTAGCTGTTTGGCCTTCTCTCTCTTTCATCTCCAACTCTGAGAAGCGCATCATTGCACGCTAGAAAGAGAATTGATATGAAAAAAAAGTCTTGCAATAAAAACGACTTCATTTACCTTACCTTATATGAAAGCATTTCCAAAGAAAAAAATTGATTCAAAACCAAGGTTTCAGATAGATAGCTAAGGGTAGGAGATTAACACACCTGGCTTGTAAAACAGGGTTCTAGCATCTTATAAGCAAATAGCCACACAATTCTTCCATATATAAATATATATATATATATAAAAGACCATATATAAATGTATATTATATATAAAACAAAAACATTCCATTTTGAAGTTAAAAGAGACAAAAACAAAAGGAAATAAAATAAAAAAAAGGAAAAAAAAAAAACAACAACACAAAACTGTACAATGAATAAAGACGACCATGGCCCACAAACTTCCCTTTGTGTATTTGGAAATGAAATTTAACTCAAAGGTTTATGTAAGAGTCTAGTAATAAAAATTTGAAGAACTGACCTCACAGTAAGCAGCAGGTAGACATAAAATACTGTCCTCTTGTAATCCTTCCATCTATGTAATTAAAATGGGCACTCAATGGATCATTTAGATAATTTCATCCATTTTTATAAGCATAAACCAATTCTTTTCTTAACAATGCAAAACAATTTGGCTTAACTCATCCCTTCATTAAAAGTAAAACACCCTAAGAATATTCCTACACAGTATCCGTCTATCATCCCTTAGCATTAACCTCAACACTGCTCCTACTCTTCCCTACGCGCTCGCATGGCACCAAGGTTGCCGGAGCCCCGCTAAGGCACGGCTGCGACTCCTCGCCATCCAACGGCACATTTGGCATGCTAATCACAACCTCTGGGTACGCTGTGCTAGCTGGCACTACAGGCCAGCCGAGAAATTACAGCCAGCGCCAAGGTAACATGCATGCCTGTCCGACTCCCCTCGAAACTGCACAAACATCGCATTAACGTGCATTAACATTTGTATCAGATCTTAGCAAAAGCCCTTTAAAGCTCGCTAGCCCGTACGTACCTATAAGCCACACATACTGTTCTTTACACCGCCTCACTCTCATTAACAAACTTACTTCGCTACTTAGAACCACTCACGGCGAGTACGCCCCAAGAAAAAAATTTTCTGGTCTCCCCACCTGTGTCGCTTCTCTCAACTTTAAAATCTCAACTGTGACTTGCAACAGAGAAATAACGACAAAAAGCGCGGCAGCCGTTGGACCGCACGGACTCACCTGCAATGCCCGCTGCTCCCGGCTGAGCTGGCTGGAGTCGGCGTAGAGTTCAGTCGTCACACACTTGAATCGGTCACCTACATAACCGGCAGAGTTTGCGATCCTCTTGGCCAACTTAGACGGCTTGGGCTTCAGTGTTTTGCCGTCGGCAGACTCCGCATCATCAGCTCCGTCTTTGGTATAGGTCTGGTTGGCATCGATGCTCGGCGGCGCGGTCCCCATGCAGAATGGCTTCGCGTCCTCCTGCACCTTGCCAAAAGCCAGAGCTGGAGCATCGCTCTCGTGCGCGCTTTCCAAGAAAACAGGCGAAGGCTGGACCGCCACTCTCTCTTTAGGCTGGCTCACAGATAAATCTTCTTTCCTTAAGCCGAACACTGATGAACTCTGGGCTTGCTTGAAATTATAGGTTTCGTGAACATCATTATTTCTTCCAAACTCCTCTCTCATTACAATAAAATCTCTGTGCTGCGACGCCTGCTCTACCTTGTGCTTTGTAGGGTCATTAGTCTGATTACTGCTTTCTGTAGCAAAGCTGGCTTTTGCTACGTTTGCTTCACTCTTAGCCTCTTGCTCGTCTCGCAGAAGATCCGGGAAGAGGTGTTTGTCGCTTTTTGCAGAGTTTTTGCTATGGCCAGAGCTCTGGTGCAATTTCACGCTCTTGTCACTGGGCATTTCAAAATGCATCTTCCCACTGCTCTCCAGGAGCTCTGGCAACCGGCCCCGCAGAGCCGGGTCCTCGTAGCGGACCCTCTCGTGAGACCGTGACCTCCGTTCTGTCTTCTCCTCTTTATTGATCTCCAAAGCTGAATGCTGCAACAGCATGGGGTGCACCATCCCCACTCCCAGCGCATCCTGGTAGGTCATGAACTCCCCCCTCCCAGCTGGCAGGCTGTAAGGGAGGCCGGGTTTGGGAGCCAGGTGGGTGGGGTAGAGGCTGCCGTTGGGCAGCAAGACAGGGTGTGGGTAGACATGCCCTTTCCCATGGAGGGTGAGAGGGCTGATGGCAATCCCCTCCGGCACTGGATATGGGAGGTAGCTCCTGGGGTAGGGCAGAGGCGGGGAGCGAAACGCTTCATTGGGTGGCAGGAAGATGGGGCTGGAGGCCAGGGCAGTCTCGGTCGCCTTGAAGTTGGCTTCCTGACCACAGGATTTGGCCACCTTAGTGCTGTGTTTCGCAGGGGTGGCGACGGGCTGCCCAACGTGCTGTATAACCGAGGCGGTGCTCTCCGCAGAGCTCCGGGCCGTCTTGGCGCAGTCCACGTTGGCATTGGGAGCTGGTGACGCCGACGCTGGCCGCCCCCCCGCTGACACCGTCCCCGAAACGCTGCTGACCACTGCCTCCGTGCCACCCATCCTGGGGCAGGAGGAACTCCGCGGCTGTGGCATAACCCAGTCCAGAGCCTTGTTTTTCAGTTGGACATTCTTCCCAGCCTCCTCACTGGGGCTGGGACCAGGAACGATCCAGGAAGATGGTGCCGTGCTGATAATTTCAGGCCTGTAGATGGGGCAGCTGTTCCCGGGAGAAATGGTTTCTTTCTGAACGATGTCACTGCCTGGCAAGTGCGTCCCCCCTCCTGCCCTTCCATGCACCAGCACCGTTGGCATAATTTTCTTACCATGGTCCGACTTGCCAGCAGTTTCCGCATCAACCACTTTCGCCGACAAGTCCAGCGGTTTGTCGGTGACGTCTTTGGTCGGGGTCTGCTTTTCCAGGAGTGGTGGAGACCTGCTGTCTTTCCGGTCGTGGCTAGCTTTCCGTGCATGGGGGGCAGATGGCAGGGGTGCCTCCCCAGCATCGCTGCCTTTGGGAAGCTTCCCGTTGGAGAGGCGAGCAGGTGGAAATTCACTGCCGATGTTCACATAGGGCTTTGGGAGCGTAACAGCAGAGGAGGGAGAGGTGGTGATCCTAGGGAAATGTTTGTGGAAATCGGCGTAGGCATCCCCGACCTGGGCAGGCAGGGGGAGGCGGGGAGACGGCCGGGGCGAGTGTGGCAGCAGGAGTGCGGGATCTGCTGGCAAGTTGGCAGGGGCCGGCTTGGCAGTGGGGACCCGGGGCTGCTTGCTGCTCTGGATGTGGGGGTAGGCGTGCGTGTCGACAGGGTTGCCTGGGCTCACACCCATCTTCCACGACAAGCTCTTATCCGGACAGTGCACCAAAGGCGGGATTGCTGGTGAAGCCGAAGCGGTCGAGAGCCTCATGGGCGACGCCAGTGACGAAGGGATGTGAGGGGCAACGTAGTGGGAGGGAGGCAGGTATAAAAAACGTTCACCGTTCGTACATACGGGCGAGTAAGCCAGGTGCTGTGGTAAGCTGTAGGTGGACTGCTGAGGTAGCAATGCCTTGTACATGTTTAACGAATACTTATTTGGTGAGTCAAGGAAAGGGTATATGGTGGGTGTTGCACCCTCCATGTAGGGGTTTACCCAGGGGAGCCTTAGGTAACTAGCACCGTTGACACCGAGGGGACTCTGCCTGTCACCCGCAGCTCGGTCCAAACCCAGTGTCTCCCCTGTCGGGACAGAGGTTTTTTGTATTCCAGGTGGTGTTTTGTATATAGCACTGAAGCCATTCGGGGCTTTTCCAGAGACAGCTGCGCTTTCCACCGCTTCGGGGGGATTAGACTTAAACTGTATCTCTGGATTTCTTTCAGGAGTAAATCCCAGGCTGGCTATCGAACCCGTAGCATCCCGTGATTTTTCCGAGCCAAGTCCGCACAAGCTGGAATAGACAATGCTGCTGGGGACTCTGAGTCCTTCTCGCATGAGCCCAGACCTGTCCATACTCAGAGCTGCAAGACTGTCAATGCGATGTGCTGTAGTCGCATCCACCTTTACAGAACAAGAAGCACGTTACTTTCACATCTCACTGACACGACTACCATTCAAGCTACAGAAAGATCAGCATTTTGGAAGAGAAACAGTAACAATGCAAACACGCTGTTTGTTGTGAAAACATAGAGAGGCTGATTACACTGGAAAATGGGAGAACGGGAACCTGCGGAGCAACACAAACATCAACACCAATCTCTCCAAATCCAAAATTCAAACAGTCAGGAACAAAGGCATGAGGACCCAAGCAGCCAGGAGTGGCCCAGACATGATGCTCAGTGGCACCGCTTCTGTGCAACCATTGGCTCTTCAGCCCCAGCCTTGCCAGAGCAAGAGGATGTGGGCTGTGGTTGTGGAACACCAGAAAGAGAAGGATGGAGTGCCTCTTCTCCTCATCCTCCAGGACCTCTCCCTCCACCGCAGCTCCGCTCTGGGGCTTGCCACTGCCACATGATTGATGAGGCAAGGCATCTGAGGATGCAGCATGAAGAAAGGTCTGCCATCGAATTTCTTTCCTGCCTGCTGCTCCCCATGTAGACTCAAAGAAAGGAAAACCCCACCAATTTTGCTGGAACATTGATGTTCTTAATTCTTTCATTAACTATTTTTATTACACATGCTGGTATTCCACATGGCATTATTCATAACATCAAAACTAAGAATCTGATGTCATACAACAACACACATCACAAAGCATCAAGAGATCAACGAGATAAACAAAGCCCCCACTTCACTGTTTCACAGAAACAACTTGCATGTGCCCAAGGCCACTAGGGCTGCAACAGGAAGGTGTTTTAATCATTTCTCCAAATGGATAGCATAAGAACAGCCAGGGGCAGGAGTCTCGGTGGGGAGGACAGGCACAGATTCATCTGCAGCATGATGCTTTTAACTTCTTACCACACTGTGATTCAGGTGATTTTCCTCCCTCAACTCCAGTCTGCTTTTCGGTGCATCACCATCATTAACGGGAATTTTCCTATTGAAAAACAGAAGCTTACTACTTGAAAACATCCTGCACATCTCCGATCAGTACAACATCATATCACCTCCATATTCTGATTCCCCAAGAGAAGTCCCAGGAGATAACATATTTATCCTTCTCTGTACCCATACATGGCGACTACTTTGAAAAGCAAGGACCATTTGAAAATAAGCATTAAGGGCTTTGACAACGAGAACACACCAAACACATCTCAGAGCAGCCTCTTCCCAAAGCAAGCAGGTTTTGTCAAGGTCTTCTCTTTTGCTCCTTGCCCTTTTCTTTTTCCAGGGCAAGAATATCCCATTTTAAACACACTCTGTTCATATACCATCCATAAACACTGCAGAGGATAAAATTAAAACACACACGCTAATATCATATGAACGTCAGCTCTTCTATGCTAAAGAGGGAGCTGCACATCTGTGCCATACCAGTGTTGCAGCACTGGGACTTGTTATCACAGAAATCACCAATAAAGAATATACCTTAGTGCCAAATTCCAAATCTCAGGGATAAAAATCGCTGACATGCAGCAGAAGGAAAGTTTCAGCATTACCCAAAAGAACTCCTTTCAATCAAAGTGCTTAAAGGCACATCATCACCATAAAGCAGAAATGTGATTTTAATCCATTTGTTTTTAAAAGATTCACCTTCCCTGCAAATACCACATACAGTCATTGTCCATAAACAACTGAGAGGAAAGTGGGGAGGGACGGTGAGAAAGCACAGTGAGATGCTTGGTTGTTTTCTTTCAGCTTATGTTTGCAAATAGTATTCCCTGCAAAGACCAAAAACTTCCACCAGCTTTTTGGAGGCTTTTCAGACAACAGTGAGAACAGGGAATGAGAAGACAGAAAAGCACTAAAACCACACAAAACTGGCACAGAGAACTGGAGGTGCCTCTGCAGCTTCTGTCCAGCATCATTTTGCTCTTAGAAAGCTGGGATTAAAAGGAAGGGGACACCTGCCAGTGCCTGTGTCACCCCATCAAAGACTAATTTTGATCATCAATTAAATTATATTCAGCAGGAAAAAAGGTGCAGAGGAGGAGAAATTCACTTGTGGGAGACAGACACTACTGATCCTATTTCACGTGACAAGCTGTTGGTCCAAAGGCAGGGAACACCAAGTTGCACGCACAAGCCCCTCTGCCGCAGAGAGTCACCACAAGAACACGTGCACTGTCTGGTCTAATCCCCCTTCACAAATGCAAAATAATAAATTCATTGCAAACACACATTCGAAGGCTGCTTTGGGGGCGTCCCCACTTCACTGACCCAGGTTGCCTGGTCAATAGTAAATCAGCATCTGCTCTGCTGCTCTCAGGCACGTCTTGACTCTCTCCCTTTGCCCTCCCTCCAAGCTGGGCTGATCTCGATGCAAGGTAGCAGCTTTCTGCTCCAAGTATTAGGGAAGCAAGCAAACTCTGAGACCTCGCTCTGCAGAATTACAGTGTGGTTTAACTTGCCAGAAGCTTAAATATTTACCTGTCTTCATTAATTCCACACATGCGGACCCTTTCATTGCTCATCCAGCTATGAACGTTGCCATACAGGGGAGTTGCAGAAAGCATGACGTCTTCTTAAAAATCAACGCTTTTCTTCACGGTTTTATATTCTATTTTTTAAAAAAGAAGGAAAAAGAAAAAAGGAGGAAAAAAAGTTGAGCGGATTTGTCTAGGAGGAAGTGCAAACATCACAGCGGAGCAGCCAGCCTCCCTCCGGGTAATTAATAATGAATGCAGGATTGGTGCGGGGAGTGAGCTGCCTACGTTAACCACTAAGGGAGATACCCGGCAATAAAGGAGCAAATTGAGGGCATTTATAGGTCAGAGGAGATGGATCTTTTCCCCAGCGCACATCCAGAAAATTAAGAATCATTCCAGACTATCGACAAATAAAAGTTTCTCCGCAGCATTTCATTTCCACAAGAAATGACTCAGCCGGCCAAGCACACACCAGTCCCCAAATCTTCATCTCACATAGACTGAACCAAGGAGGGAGACCCCGTGAGCTTGGGGGAATATTCAAACAACCCACGGGCGCTCACAAAAGCCCTGCATTAGGAACACACAGGAGCAGGAGAGCATGGCAAGAACAACCACATACCGCGTGTATTAGCTACGCTGATTGCTGATAAGGCTTTTACACGAGGACTTAAAACTGAAGACACGCTGCTACAGAAGGCATCTAAATAAAAACCTCCCTTTTAGCATCTGCACACGACTAACTCGGAGAAAGGGGTTAAAAATACTAAGTGGGTTGGCGAGCTCCCCACCCCTTGATTTGATTAAGCGCAGAGCCCCAGTGGGTTCTGCATCGGAGCTGCTGCTGCTGCTGCTGTTGCTGCTGCTGCGCTGCTGCTGTGCTGCTGCTACTGCTGCTGCTGCTGCGAGTGCTTTCAGTAATTCAATGATGCCTGCTCACTCCAGGGAAAGAAATCATTAGCGGGCTCACTGGAGAAGTATTAGCAGTCCAAGAGGATCGGCGCCGTGTGCAGCCGGAGAGGCAGGTGAAAGGTAACCACATTTTCGCGTCCAGCGGCAGAGAGGGAAAGGCTTTTCCTCCCCTCTACCTTGCCTAATGCCACCTCCGCTCGCATTAAATTCTAGTTTGCTGCATGAGCGAAGTGTCAGGACAAGCTGCGTTTTATTAACAGGATTATCGCGGCGCATGATTTATTCCAGTGCAAGATTTTAATTGCTCTTCGGAGGTTGAGTCGTTTCTTTTGACTGAGCTTCAGCCTGCATCCTGCTGCTAAATGCTGGGTTAATAAGTAGAGGGAGCCTTTAATGCACAGGATATCCCTCAGCTCTTCCTCTCTCACAAAAATAGAAGCCTTTAAGCAGGAGGCATGATACTCCTTTTACACACACACAAGCCAGTAACGGGCGATTGACCACTGGGAGTTTAATGCCTAACGTCTCCCAAAGCATCCATGCTTCCCCGGCAAACTCATTTCCTTTGTCAGGCTACAAAATATGCAAATGATCACTTTGGCATTTAATGGGGAAGAAGCCCAGATTGGGCCTTTAACACAATACTTCACACACGTTCAGAGAGGTTTAAGAACTGAAACGGCAGGAAAGCCTTGTTCCCCAACACTTTTTTCTCCCCTCAGAGAGGCCTTTTGTGCAAAACTCCACGTCTGGAACAAATGTATATTAATGAAACGGCATGTTGACCCTCCTTTCTCCACAACGGTTAGCTTTTCCTAATGAAGTCCGCACAAATCGCCGCGAGGAAACAAAAATCCGCGGAGGTTAGTTACCGCGCTATCATTCAAAAGGAGTTATTTCACTGGAAAGACGTTTTCTGGACAGATTTACTGGTTTCCAGATGCGCCGCTCGTAATGTTTTCAATAGAGGCAGCAGCAGCATGGAGAGAGTGATTTAGGGTTTTACGTAAGGTTAGTGGCTGCCCCGTGCGCTGCCGCATCTGTAGGGGACAGACACCGGCTCGGAGAAGGGCCTCGACGGCACACGGCCCCGCTTTCCTTTGGGGCCACGGCTGCCCAGAGGGGCTGCCTGTGCCCGCCCGATTTCCTCGGTGGAAATGTATCATTAAGATAGGGCGAGGTGCCTGAACTGGAGCCCATCAATCCCCTGACACGTGCAGATAGCGAAACGCTGAAGTTGCATGGGGGGAGCGAGAGCTTCCCCAGTCAAAGCGGATAATCTGGAGGCCCCATGTCCCACAGCCACCACCACCCGAGCAAGGGCAAAACCCGCCGGTCGCAGGGACGTGGTGGGACGTCCCGGGGCCACTGGGCAGGTCAGAGCCCGCGCCCCCGGCGGCTGCCAGCCCCTTCCCCAAGGCCACCCCTTGTCGCCGTGCGCCCCGGGTGCGCGCGTGTGTGCGGTTGTAATCATCGCCGCCCTGATGAACTTCTTGTGAACTGTTTAAAAGTGGAGGTCTGCTGAACGAGCAGCGGCGCCACTGCCAGCCATAATTTCATTGCAACAAGCAGCAGACTTTTAACTCTTCGCACACCCTGTCCCTCCCCTTCCTCTCTCTCCCCACAAGCAGCTGCCTGTCGGGGATGCCGGCTCGCAGGGGACTCCAGAGGGTCGGCCAAACGCCGGCAGCGCCACAAGCGCTCTGCGCTGCGGGTACGGGGGGGACAGTGGCGGGGGCGTAGGGGGCACCGCACCTATTTATACCCAGCTTCCGCGGGGGTGGGCGCAGCCGGTCCCGTTATGCAACCCCGACGGCGCGCTGAGCGCCCCAGCGCACGGAGGAAAACCGAGGACACGTCTCTCCCTCCCTCCTCCTGTCACCCACCGGGCCACCGTCAGCGTGCCCCAGGGCGCCGCAGCCCCCCTGGCCGCCCCCGCTGCGCTGCGCGGCGGGGCGCGGAGCGGGGCTCGGCAGCCGGAGCGCGCACGGCATTTCCTCCGGGAGGTGTCTGGCCGATAAAGCCATTTGCGGCTAAATATAGACGGTGATGCACGGAGGAGGGAGGGAGGGAGGAAGA
>VZRR01009626.1:667051-680119 GCA_013398015.1 Oreocharis arfaki | reverse complement strand
CGGTGAGTACCGGGGCCGGGGGCGCGGGGAGGGGCGAAGGCGGACCCTACCCCAGGGACCCCCCTTTCCTGGGGGGCACATCCCCACTGCTGCGTCCCCGGACACCCTCGCTGCGTCGGGCGGGAGCGTTTGTTTCTCGTCCCCTGGGAAGCGGAGGCGGGAGGAGCGCGGCGGTCGGGGCTTGTCCGGTTGCCGTGGGAGACCCGCGCTGCCCGCGGAGCCGCAGCGGGCACGGCCGGCGGGAGGGCTGTGCCGGGAACCGCAGCGCCCGGGAGTCCCCGTCCCATGGCCGGGCACACGGGGAGCCTTCCTCGCATTGCTTGTCCCTGGGGGTCCGTGTCCCATTGCACATCCCTTGGGAACCTTCTCTCCATCGCATGCCCCGTGGAATTCTTCCCCTTCCATACCCTTTGGGCTCTTTCTCCCCGCTGCACGCTCCTTGGAATCCTTGTCCCCATTCCATACCCCTTAGGATCCTTCTCCCCGCTGCACTCTCCTTGGGATCCTTCTCCCAGTCGCATGCCCCTTGGGCTTCTTCTACCCCTTGCACACTCCTCGGGATCCCTCTCCCCATTCCACACCCCTTGGGATCCTTCTCCCCGCTGCACGCCCCTTGGGATCCTTGTCCGCTTGCACAACCCTTGGGATCCCACTGCTATCCCACACCGGCCATTTCACCTGTATTCAGCTGCCTGCGACTGTGGTGGCATCCCAGGCCGTGGCAGGGAGGTGCTGAGATGATCTGTGTCCCTGTGAGGCTGGAGCAGTTTCGTGCTGAGTTGTAACTTTAGCAGAGAAAACTCAGGGGAGTTTGCTACTTGCTTGGGAAGTGCTTATTTTCAGCTCTCTCCAGGACCAGTTAATTATCGCTGGAAAAAAAAAATTATTGCTTAGATCTTATAATTAGGCAGCCTACGGAGGCTCTGGAGCTCGGCAGGCAGCAGAAAGCAAATGCTTTGTGCAGTGTTTCTGGGGTGTGTGTGTGAATAGAGCTGCCCGGGCAGAGGGCTGGCGTTTGCCCTGGTGCATTACCAGAGAGCTGGTGCACGTTGGCGGCTCAAAAGACCCTGCAAAGTAATTACAGGGGAGGAAAAAAAGCAAGAAAAGAAAACCTGCTGAAAGGACTCCTGTTGTCCTTGTGGAATCAGGTCCCAAACTGTTACAATGTTTGTGGAGCGATAGCTGCCCTAGGGACAAGCCGTTCGTGTTTGCGGGGCCGGGGCTGCCCTTCCATCCTGTCTGAACAGTCCTGGGGCCGCGGGGTCCAGGCTGCTGCAGGGTGCCTGCTGCTAAGAATAACATGGTAAGGAGTTTACCCGCCCTGATCCGGCTAAAGACGGCACCGAGGCAGCCATGGACATCATCAGCCTCCGATGTGCCCCTAGATTAGATGGATAAAACTCACACAAGGAAAGGCCGGGCTCTGGAGCGGAGACGTGATCCCGAAAGGGAGGGAGAGGGGGCTCCGGCTCAGAGCGGAGGGGCTCGGGTTCTGCGCCGGCAGCCTGGGCTGTGGGGACGGCATCTGCACAGGGGCAGGATCTGATTCAGTCCTGGCTAATCTGGAACAGAGGGGCAGGATCTGGAGCCGAGGAGCGCACGTCAAAGCCGCCGCGTCCAGGGCGTTCTCATTTCCTTTGCTCTCCGAGTTCTAATTTGTTCCACATTGCAGTGCCGGGGCGGCCTCTCCCTCCACTTGCAGCATCCAGGCTGCGGTCGGTGCCGTTAGTCCGAGGCTGCCACTCCAGCGGTTTCCACCCAAAAAAAGAAAAGAGGAAAAAAGGAAAAACAAAAAAGAGAAAAATTTCAAACAAAGATCTGAGGAAACAGCTTTTCTGGTTCCTGTTCTGGGATGGTTATAGCTGAAATCTCACCACCCATCCGTGTGCTGGGATGAGCCCCGGGGAAATTCCAGATGATTGAAAAGTGGTTTAGCAGTGTTGTTGCTCTTCCCAAAAGGGAATAAGATGACCTGGTAGCTACAGGTTGATTGGCTTGATAGCATGGCCCCAGGGAAAAGAGGGAGAAACCCGGCTCGGGCTTGAATTGATTAAAGACTTCAGCACCAGGAATAAATTCCTGCCATCCAACGTGGCTATATGGAAAATAACTCCTGGCAAGTAGAAATTATTTCAGTCTCCAACATGAGAGGTGACTATCCGTCTGTAATACACTTCTGAGAAGCATTTGAGTTATGGGAGGTGATATTCTTGTAAAAACCTGCACTTTCCAGTATTAAAAAAGTCAATCCAGTCCAGTATTTAGAGCTGACATTACACAGTGTCAAGAAAGCTGGTATTAAATAAACGTGATCCATTTCCAAGGCAGTTATCAGGGAGATTACCACTGCTGGGCACTGCTAGCTGGTAACATGCACTTGATGTTTTTAATCACTAATCTGGAAGAAAGGAGATGGAAATGATTTCTGGAGAAACCTGGATCTGACCCAGAGCAGCTGAGTGTTAATGGTTTGTACAAATCCGGAGGTAAACTGGATGAGCGAAAGGCATCCTAACTGGAACAGAATGGAACGTGGAAATCTTTTGCACCCAAAAATAATAACTGTGGCTGTACGTGGTTTCCTGTCCCTAATCTGGATGGTGAATATTCAGCTGGACCTGCTTGCAGATGCTGGGAGAGGCAGCACAGGGGTTCACCAGGGAGCAGTTTAGGAGGTGGCTGCCTGTCTGTCCCCATTTCTGCACTGGAGAATTGAAAATATTCAGGATAATGTGAAATTTGGCTCTGGAAAAAAAAAATAGTATTTGCATTTCTGGTCAGAACCAAATTTGGGCTTATGGCAGCCAATCCAATCTTTCCCTCTCAGCAGAGGAGATGTGGAGTCTGAGGGGAAGGGACCAAGGGGCTGCAGAAAGGGTCTTACAGCTGGAAAGGAGGGGGCCATCCAGTCAGTCCACTCATAAATCAAATCAAAGAGGAAAGAGGAGGGCTTGGCAAAAGCACCTAAATACTCTTGCAGAGAAGAAAATACATGGTAGCCAAAAGCTTGTTAATTGAGCAGAGAAAAGATGGCAAGAATCAATATCTGGCAGCTGAGGGCAGACACGTTGGAAATAAGGCATAAATATTTTACCAGGAGGAGCGATTAATCGTCAGAAGAAACGTGGAGCAGCAGAGGTGGGGCCAGCGCCTCTTTGCCTTTCCCATCACGACCCGCAGAGTTTCTCTCACAGCCCCGGGGCTGGGCCAGCAAGAGGGACTGGATCGAACCACACCGAGGCCCTGATTAGGTGATTTAATTAGACAATGATGCATTTATCTTTAATCACGGCGGAGCCAGGGAAAAGAGTAGTTCTTGTGCCCTGATGGCTCCTTCTGAGGAACACCGTGAAATCCCTGGAGGCACTTGGCAGGTGCTTCTTTTAGCTTTGTCTCTTGGTTACCACTGGTTGTGTTCTCGTAGATCTGTGGTGAGAAGGCGAGGGGACAGTGCTTGGTGGCTCTTCTTGATGTGCAGCAAAACGAGCTGAGGTTCAGGAAAACAAATCTCAGTGAGCATCCCAGCGTGCGGTGGCTGCTGGGGGAAGGAGCTGGTCCAGGGCTTGCTGTCCACCCATGGGCCAGAGGGTGCCCAGCCTGGCATCCTTGGGCACACGTGTGCTTGGGAGAAGGAGATAAAGGTCACAGGGCTCTTGCTGGTTCCATTCCTCTCTCCTTTCCTCTCCTCTCCTTTCCTCTCCTCTCCTCCTGCTGTTCTCTCCCGGTCTCCCATGCGATGGGGTAGGTGTTGTTGGTTGCAGGGATATAGATGTGGCTCAGCAGCCCACATGCAAACATGAGGCACATCAGGAGCGTGTTGCAGAACCTCTGAGCCTTCCAAACCCATCACACTGCGAGCAGCCGATGTCCACGAGCAACCCAGGACCTCTCCTCCTCTTCCTCTCGCAGAAACACGACCGACGCCTGCCCAGGATGATGCACAACGAAGGGCAAAGATTGTTTTGAGAAGGAGGATGAATGGAAGGAAAAAAGGCACGTGAGAAGGATGGCAAGGTAGGGAGAGGCTTCTCCTGAGCGCTGGGTGGAGGCACTGGGAAGGAGCTGCTCACCCGTTGGGGAGCAGGAACCTCAGGCCCGCAGGAAAGTCCCTGGCGGTTGCAGAGTGAGTTGTGGTGATGGAAGGACATGTGGTGGCCACGTGAACACCGAGGGCATTTGTCACAGCTCTGCAGAGCTCAGACAGACAGAGCTGGCTGTGGAAAACAGCTGGTTCTGGTGTGGCTGTGCAGAGGTGAAGGATCCCTGACAGATCTCGCTGGGAGGCAATCCCAGGCTTTTGACTAATTCCTGCGTAGGCGTTAGAGAGACAATGTCACTGAATTCTGGAGAAAGGGACTCGGGGGAAAGTCTGGATCGTGCTCCGTAGCTGCAGGCTTGTGTCCTTCCAGGGAACTGGCTTGCAGTGAGAAGGGAGCTCACCTGGGCTGGGGATGTCCAGGAGCACGTGTCCCACTGACCCACAGAGAGCTGTGCCCAGCAGTTGGCACTCTTGCTGGCTCGTCCCCGGGCGGCTGGGTCCAGCTGGAGCATCCCCGCTCGCACAGCGGGACTCAGCAGGACTGCACGTGCCCGAGATCTCCTCCAGGTGGGAGATGCCGGTGCCCAGCGTGCCTGAGCGCACGGATGTGGGAGGAGCCCATTTCATTATCATCTTGTCCCGGCCATTGGAGTCCGCAGAGGGATTAAGACCGGGTGTGTTCCGCTGTCTTGGGAGAAAGCTGCGATTTCTCAGGTCGCCCAGGCTGGTGCCTGGTGAAATCACACCCGTGCTGCTCTAGATGCTGAAAATTGGGGTGACCGGGCTGGAAGCTCCTCCTGATCCAGGCTTCTTATTTTTTCCCGGTGAAATGTCATTGCCCCTGAACTCTGTAGGAGCTGCATTTGATAGAAAGAGTGGAAAAATAGCTGAGCTATAAATAACACATTCAAAACCAGGCAGGGACCTGCATGAAGCAAGGATGGTGTCTCTGTGATGTGGGCTTGGAGGAATGATTTTGCCACCAGCAGATGGTAAAAGGTTTCCCTTTGTGCTGGGGGTAGCTCAGGGTGGAGAAGATTAAATCCATGAAACCAGTGATTTGATGACAAACGTTTGTCTTTTGCATCCTTGATGACAAGGTGCTGTAGGGACACTGGGGCAGTTTTCCTTCTGGTCAATGTTAATGAGGGCTGGCAGGGCCGTGCTCACGGCCTGGGGCAGCAGTTCCTGAGCCTGACTGCCGGTGCCCTGACCTGCTCCCCAGGTCGGGGCTGCCCCGGCACTCCCGGGAGATGTCACACAGCAGACATCAAGGGATGTCCCCAGGGATGTCCCCAGCAGGAGCAGCAGCTCTGGGCTCAGCTGGAGGAGGAGGAGCAGCAGTGTGGGGGGAGCCAGAGCCCCAACCCCATCCCTGCCTCAGTTTCCCCACTTGCAAGGTGGGAGTAGGAGCAGCCTTACCTGAACCCAGTGTGTTGGGGTGAAGTTCTGGGGCACCATAAAACACAAGGTCCTGAGCCCTGCTGTCCTGTGCCAGGACTCCCACCCTTCAGCACACCAGGAGTCAGTTTTGGAACCAGCAGGTTGGGAAGAAGGACAAACCCCAGCGTTTTCATAGTCCTGGTGGGGCTGGGAGAGGGGAAAGGGGTGCAGCAGCATCACAGGGTTACACAGCTCCCAGCCACATCCTTAGCACTTGGTGCCTCAGTTTCCCCATCTCCAGCATTCCATGGGCCTCTGGCTGCAGGATGGGAGGGATGCACATGCTGCAGGAGCCCTCCATGCACGGCTGGGAGGTGGTTTCTGGGTTAGAAGGTGACCTCTTCCATTAGCAGCAGGGATGCTCTTTTTTCCTGAATTAGATGGTGGTTTGGAGGCTTTCCAGGGCCGTCATCATTCTGCCTGACAGCGCTGAGTTTGCTCCGGAGGCGCGGCTGTGCCCGAGCGAGCCGGGGCTGCAGCTCTGGGAAGCCGCTGGTGCCCCGTGTGTCCCCGGCCAGGCACAGCTGGATCACCCTGACTGCTTCTGATACCCCAACTGCACTCTGATAGCTGCGGATGGGACATTTTGGGGGTCCCCTGTGTGTGCATGGAGCCGCTGCACATTGTAAATCTGGAAGTGAGGGAGCTCCCAGTCCTGTCCGAATCAGGAAGGCTCAGATTGTCCTTCCAGACCTCCCCTGCCAGCAGGTCACGGTGCAGCTGTGGGTTACCAGCACCACACAGGCACCAGGTGCTGCTGCAGCCGGGATGGGATTTCAAAGCCATCTCCAGATGGTGCTGGTGACATCGGGCAGGAGTGCCACCCACCTAAATCCAGAAGCCATTGGTGGTTCCCAGTCCATTCCAGGGGATTGAGGAGCACTGGGAGCTGCCACACGGCCTTGGCCACATCTCCTGCAGTCGCTGCCCACTCGGGGCTGCCCTGAGCAGCCCTGCCCTGGGCTAACGTGACAAGGGCAGCCTTGTCAGCGATGCCACCCTGTGCCTGAACGTCCTCCACAAACAAGCAACAGCCAAGAGATTTGCCGGAGTCAGGACATTTTTAGAAAGGCTAATTAAAGCCCATTTTCACCCTGTGCCTCTTGCTGAGCAAAAGCATTTAGCAGTGACCTCAGAGTGAGTGAATTTGCACTTGAGCTTTCTGTTTCACCTCTAAAAAATGGGATTGCTCCGTAAACTCGTTAGTGAAAGTAACTCCTGGTGCCTTGGCTCCTGACCAGGATGGGCCCCGCCAAGTCCCACTGGGCTCTGCTCTCCTCCCACTGCATTTTGCCTGGGTAAGAGGGACCTCTTAGTACACGATGGAGAAATATGGGGCCACTCCAGGCTCTGCTTTCAGGGACAAATCCATCCAGGGGAAACTGTGCTGAAGCCAAAGAGCTTGGCTGAGCTTTTCCACTGGTGTTCTGGGCAACACAAGAAAAATGGCCCTCCCTTGATGTGTCACCTTGGAGGTGACAGCGGCTCCCCCGTGGCCACCTGCTCGCTCTCCCCCGCTGCACATCTGGCCTCCAGACCGCTCACCTTCCCCTTTTCGCTCTTCCCTGCCCAGCTGTGCTTCATGACGACCTCCCGCACGATGTTTTATGGGCCCTCCTCCACCATGGCTCCGCCGTCCAAGAACCGGCTGAAGCGCCAGAGCCGGCTCTTCTCCCAGGTCCTGTACCGCACCCTGAGCTACAAGGACCGCAGCTCGGCCTCCGCCTCCCCGGCGGCCGCGGAGGACGACCCTGCCGAGCTCTCCACCCAGCTCTCGGCCCCTGGCATCCTGAAAATCTTCGGGGGCAACATCTGCGCGGGCACCAACTACAAGAGCGTGCTGGTGACGGGCAGCTCCGGGGCGCGGGAGCTGGTGAAGGAGGCCCTGGAGCGCTACGGGCTGAGCCAGCTCAGCGCCGGGCAGTACGCGCTCTGCGACGTCATCGGCCGCTTCCAGGGCCCCGAGAAGCAGTGGCAGACCGAGGGGCTGAGGGTCCTGGGTGACCACGAGAAGCCGCTGCTCATCCAGGACCTCTGGAAGCCCAGGGAGGGCTTCTCACGCCGGCTGGAGCTGCGCAGGAGGGCGGAGGTGGAGGAGATGGCGGCCAAGGACGTGGACACCACCACTGCAGGTCAGAGCTGGGTGAGGGGCAGGGAGAGGGGCTGGGATGCCCCCCACACCAGTAGCTTTCAGATGTGGTTTGGGTGCAGGGGGTGGTGCAAGTGGGAGGGTGGACACATTTTAGTTGCAAGGCTCCTGGGTTGAGGCAGGACTCAGCAATCCCTTACACTAATTTGGTGTCTGTGACCTCAAATATTTACCCCAGCCAGTTTAGGGGGTGGTACCAAACCCTGCTCATGGCTGGGGAGCAGCAGGCAAGAGCATCAGTGCTTCCTGCTCTTCCCATCAGTGAACCAGCACCATGGCATTCCCAGCTTCGTGCTGGCAGAGCACTGCTCTGCTCCCCTCCACCCCCATCTCCCTCTGGGCATCCCCCAGGCCTGACACCCCGGGCAAATCTGCAGGAGCAATTAAGGAAAATGAAAAGCTAATGAAGAGAGAGCAATGTAGGGCAGGAGAGCCCCTGCAGCGGTGCCTGATGGAGGCCAGGGCTGGCAGGAGGAGAGATAAGTGCATCATTAGGAACCAGCAGGTTAATAAGTGACCCCAGCACACAGTAATGAAGCTTTCCTCCTCCCACCCTCAGATAAAAGCCCTGTGAGGATGAGGGCAGAAAGGTTTAAAATCAGATTTTTACTTGCATGATGTGCTTGCTGGGTCAGGCCTGCTGACAGAGGGGTCTGGACCAGGCTCCAGAGGTGTCAGCCAGGGGATTTTGCTGGGATGGGCCCCGAGCGGTTCCTCACACCTGTAGGAAAGGGTTGTTACTGTCAGAACAAAACTGATGATGATGATGCAGGATTACTCTGTGTGCTTGGCAAAGAAGAGCCAAGTTTCTTCCCCAGCAGCAGCAGAACAAATGGCCCAACCTGTCCCACGCCAGGGGGGACACAGCTCCTCTCCCACCCATCCTAACAAAGGCTGGAAGGAGCCCAGGCACAGGGTGAGGGAATCCAGCCATGGGCATTCTGGGGGAGAGCAGAGGGAGCTGGAGCCCCCCCAGCTGCGATTTTTAATTGGGATTTCACCTGGTACCTGATGAGGAGGTAGGGCTGCCTCCATCCTCACTGTGTCCACTCTGTCTGCTCAGGGGGGAGATGCCACAGGTGGTCCCAGCTCGTCGCACGTGGGACACAGAGACAAAGAGGTGGCTCCTGCCAGAGCATGGGCCAGGGAGGTGGATGCTCTACTCTTCTCTTCAGCTCTTTCTCCAGCCAGGATCAGAGAGATGTGAAGCACTTTGGGAGAGCAGGGACTCTAAAAACAGCTTCTGTTGAATAGAGGGAAGGGCAAGAGCCAAGCGCAGTGGTTGCAGCGCACGGTGGGCAGGGCCACGTGGCAGCTCCCTGCTGGAGCCCAAGGTCACATCCACATGGCCTCAAATCCTCCCCCTCGGATGCAGAAAGCAACGTTCCTGCCCATGTCCCCGATTCTGGGTGGGCTGGGAGCCATGGGAGTGCAAGGCCCCCACACAGGCTGGGGAAGCAGCAGGGTCTGGGCTGCCCAGCACGGGAGTGGCATCGAGCTGGCCTGAGACTGGCACCCTTTGGTCATTTCCAATGGAGGAGCAGTTCCTGATAGGATTCTGTGCTCTGGATCTGGAAATAAGCCCGTTATGCTTTTGTTATCACTTCATTTGTTTCAGCACTCCTGGGTGGGGCCGTGGAAATTCCCCATTTTTTAACCATTGGGCATTTTCCATCGCTGACCAAGCTCTTCCAAGACAGAAGCTACACCCACAGTCAGTCAGGCTGTCTGCTCTGCAGACTGCACAGCCCACAGCTGACTTACCTGGTAAAATCTCACTCCTGCAGCCCTTTCTTTTGGTGGCACCAGGGGCTCTGTCACCAGTCTCACCCTGAGCTTGTGGCCCCAGGATGCTGTGAGGCTGGGGCCACACTTTCCCACCTCACCTGCAAGCTGCCAGAAATGAATGTGAGTGATGCAGCCTGTGGCCCAGCACCCCAAAGAGACACAAAACTCCTGGTGTAAGGGGTATTGGCCATGAGTGCCCTCCACCAGGGTGACCCTTATCACCAGGCTCAAGCTGGCGGAGGTCTCTTTGCTGAGCAGCAGCTGCCTGCCCACGGTGGTGAGGCATTGGCATGGAAAAACAACATCTGTGCAAAAATAAAGGGACTTCAGGCTTGCAGCTCCCTCGGAGAAAAGCAGAGGGATGCTCAAATCACCCCCAGGGCAATACCTGCAGGCCCTTCCCCACACAGGGCATCGCTGGAGCAGCAGGACTGGGGTCACGCAGGTGCATCGCTGGCTGGTGGCTGGGGGAAAGGCTCCACATCCATCCATGACCTGTTAGCAAATAGCTTAGGAGTTTTATCTGCTCAGTTACCCATTATCCTAATTAGTTTATTAGCTGCTTCCCACTGGGGAGGACGGTGCTGGCTCCTCATGCCACCAATTAGCAGCACAGGTAGAGCCTCTCTGCAGCAAATGAGGCAGCCCCTCTGTCCCTGCTGCCCCCAGCCCTGCTCCTTTTGGGGGACATCGAGGCAGCAGTTACTGAGATGTAGGGGAAACACCCACAAACTGGAGGGGGCTGGAGGGAGATGCAGCACTTGGCCTCTCAGTGGCATTCATTTTCCAAAATACCCTCATTTTGTACCAGGTCCTGTCCTAACGGGAGCTTTCCCAAGAGGCTGCACTGCACCTGCAGCTCCAGAAACTCGGGATTTAAGCCTATTATTCTAAAAGATGCTCTGGCAAGTGCCTTTGAGGATCTGGCTTTGATACACCTTAGCACAACTGCATCCAGGGAAGATTCCCTGCAGAGTCTGCGGAGCAATTACATTAGGAAAGACTAGCCTGGTGTTAGTCCCTCCTGGGTACATTCAAAGCATTTCTTCTTTCCTGGGGCCCACGGAGTTGTTTGTTGATTTATTTCTCAGCCAGGAAAAGCAAACCTCTTTCCTCAGCTGAAAAAGAGGCAGCTCCCAGCCAAGATCCCAGGCACCACAGCTAGCAGCTTTTCCCCTGGGATTCAGGATGGGTTTAGAGGCAGCAGCTTGGTGGGGTCGGGTGGGTGCTGCCCAGCTCTCCCTAAGGATGTGATCCAGCCCCGTGTTAGGATGTGATTAGTGAGAGATGCTTCTGCCTGAACTGAGGTGCAAACGAAACAAATACCGAAGTAAATAATACAGATTTTATTAGCAATGAACTTGAGGTAGAGAGAGAGAAAGAAGCAGAAAAGAGAGGGGACAGAGAGAGCACTCCTGTTTTGAGTCAGTGATTTCTTGGGCTGGTGGTTGTGAATCCCCCCCTGCCAGAATTACCTCTTACCCAGTCAGAGCTGATTCAGCACAGTTGCTGAGTTGCTTCTATCCATTTCTTCCTTATCTTGGGAGTTCTGCCAAATGTCCTTGTGGCCTGTAAATTCTGTATTCTTTGTGCCCACTATCAGTGGTACATCCTTTTTCCCAAGCCTTGTTAACCTCCCCCTAGGCCTGAGATCATTGGAGCTTGTCCAGCCCTAAACTTTAACAAGGCCTAACACCCCAACAATAGCACCACCTTTATACAGTCCAAGTCCTGGCTATCCAGGGAGGAATGTAAGATTTGGAGGTGCTCCTTAACTCCTTACACCCCGTTCCCATCCCAGTCTCCACGTGCATTCAGCAGTCACTGGCTCTGCCCTGGTCACGCTGCACTGGAGATGTTCAGGCCAAGTTTTGGGTGGGATAACCTGCACACGTCTGGGAGGACAAAACAGTACCAAAGGATTAAAAAAATCTAACCCAGTTTTATGGAGGGACTTTGTTATGCTCAGGAAAAGAGCTGTGTTTATCTTTCCAGCGCAGCCCCGGGGTTAGCGGGAGCCTGTGACGGGGGCTCTATCGACAGTGAAAAAGCAGCTTTTTCCTACACAAAATAAATACAGAAGCTTCCTTTCCCCTCGATAAGGGGCTGCTGATGGCCTGTCTCTGCAGGCAGTGGGACCCCAGTCTGTCCCACTGAGCTAGAGCAGTAGCTGCTCCCTAGGATCCGGTCCCACTCCTCCCTGCTCCCACAGGCTGGCTTGGGATCTGCATTGCCCCAGCTGTCCTTCATCCCCTTGGCCCATTTCCATCCTGTGGGTTGGGGACAGGGCTCCTGGGGGGAGCTGAGGTGTCCTGCAGATACGTTTGGTGTGGCCTTTGGCACGCCCAGCAGCGTGGCTTGGGTGGGCTTGTTGTTCTCCCTGGATTTCACATCCGTGCCGGGCCGGGCCGGGGCCGGGAGCGGGGCCGATTGCCTTTTTAAGAAGGACACGGGGCACGGACCGCTTGGGGTGGCTTGACTGTGCCTTGCTCTAATCCCAAGGCATGTAAACAGCAGGGGCTATTTTCTCCCCGTCCCACCCCCCTCCCCATCTCCATCTCTTTGATTTTCCCAGCAAAGGAGCGCTCCATTTAAAACAAACAAACAAAAAAATGCATTTCAGAACCGGCAGCCCATTCCTCACCAAATAAGGCAGATGATTTTTCTTTTTTTTTTTTGGGTCTGAGCTTGTGAGTGTCCCTTTAAGCAGCCCTGGGCACCAGGCTCTCTGCTTTGCCGTCCCCAAATCCCGCCGGCTGTCCCCAAATCTCGCTGTCCAAAGCCTGCTCCCTGGTCGGCCGAGCCGGGAGCGGGGCTCTGGCTCTGGTGCTGCACCGACAACGCTGCACTGCTGCTCCTGCAAGCAAATCCTTTAGGTTTTTTCCCTCTCTCCGTCCTCCCCGAATGCCAGTGACCTGCTCCCAGGAGGCTGCCCAGCTGAGGTACGAGCATCGCCCTTCGGACACACAACTTCCTATTTCTCCTGCAGAGCTCAAGCCGCGCTTGCGGCACGGAGGGACCCACGGGGACCCCGCCAGGTCTGGGGATGCCGTGTGAGGGGCTGCTTTTGCAGCTCGGCTAGGCCTGTTCATTCACTCAGGCTCCTGTTTGTCTCCTGGACAGACAGCTCTGCACGAATTGATGCTTGGGAGAAGTTAATTACAGCTTGTTCCTTCTGCAGCCGGGCTCCACTGCAGCTCCCATGCCTGGCTGATGCTCTGGGGAATCTGGGGGGGGGTCCCTGCTGTTCCCACTTGCTGCTGGCCACTGAGAACGGAGGGGCTGGAAGCAGAATCCCGGTTCTTTTTTTTTTTTTTTCTTGTTAGCAAAGATTAAGTGAAATTCCTTTTCAGCAGGGATCTCCTCTCCCCCCAGCCCTGCAGCGTGGCCAGGGCAGGTGGGGCATACTATGGACCGGCTGCTCTCCATTCAGTGAGGTTTGGGGGCCAGGGAGGGCTGGGACACCCCCTTTTTAGCCGTAGCACTAGGACACAAAACTCTCCGCGCCGGTGTCTTGGCGTCACCTTTCGGGGAGGGCAAAGGAGCAGGGACACCGAGCCGGGGTGGGTGCGCAGCGCCGGGAGGGTTCCAGCTGCTCCATCCCCGCTCCGAGCTGCAGCATCCCCCCAGCCGCGGGGTGCTGCGGCGG
>VZRR01009626.1:587834-666810 GCA_013398015.1 Oreocharis arfaki | reverse complement strand
ATGCGGTACTCCCTCTACCAGTCCCCGCACCTCCTGCTCCTGCAGGGCTACAGCCAGCAGCATGTAAGCACCGCGCCGCCTCCTGCGCACCCCCGGCACCCCCCGCTTCCTTCCCACCCCCCCAAAGCCCCGGGGAGCCGGGCTGCTTGCATGGCCGGAGCTGCTGGGGTCGAGGGGGGTGGCGGTGGTGGTGCGGATGAGCATCCTTTAGGAAACGGGCTTGGGACTCGCAGCCTTGTCCCCAAGTCTGTCCCCAGCCTGTCCCCGAGCACGGGGCACACGGAGGCAGGACCCGTGACCCCCTGCAATGCCCCAGAGGGATGCAAGGTGTTCCCCGAGCAGCATCCCTGCCCCGGCCCAAGGGATTCCTGGTTCTGCGGGTGATGGCTGAGCTGCCCCGTCCCCTGTCCGGTGCCTCCTTAGCGGCAAATGGAATCAGAGGCTGCAAGGAGAACTGTGCGTCTGTTGGAGGCACTTGGAGAACTGCAAAGGACAGGGACGGCTCTTGCAGTTAATGGCTACTTTGTGCCCGTTGAGTATCCGGCTGTTCCAAGCTTTTTGGCAGGGTGACACCGGCACTGCAGCCATCCCCGTGCTGGGGAAACTGAGGCACGAGGTGGTCTCCTGAGCTGCACCGGGGCGTGCGGGCAGACTGTAGGGAAAGACGGGGTGGACGCTCTGACCGGGGTCTCACCGTCCCCACCCGGGCAGGGGGTGCAGGCATCGCTGCAGTCTGGGGGGAGAAGGTGGGAAGGAAAAGCAAGCTGCAGGAAGGGATGAGGGGGAGAGGTGGAAGGAAGGCTCCTTCTGCCCAAAGCAGCCCCATTTACTGCATGCCCAAAGTCAGTATGCCCATTTATTGGAGTGCCCAAGGCAGGGATCGCTGCTGTCATGCTCGGCAGCGAGGAGAGTAAAAAAAAAAAAAAGAAATGTTTTTACCATGCAAAGGTGCATGGGGGACAGCTGGGGACAGCGAGAGGACGGCTGGGGACAGCGGGAGGCTGCAGCACTCACTGCATGGCACGGAGGAGGGTCCCTTCTCCCCCCTCCCCGGTTCATGCTGCGTCTCCTCGCTTGGCAGGACAGCTTGGTTTACCTGCTGAACCGCGAGCAGCACACGGTGGGCCAGAGGACACAGGCGAGCAAGCCCAGCATCAGCCTGTCAGCCCCCGACATCCTGCCCCTGCACTGCACCATCAGGAAGCTCCGACCTTCCCGGCACCGCTCGGAGGAGAAGCTGGTGCTGGAGCCCATCGCCGGCGCTGGCATCTCTGTCAACTTCGCCGAGGTGGCCCGGACGGTGGTGCTGCGGCACGGGGACCTGCTGTCCCTCGGCCTCTACTACCTGCTCCTCTACAAGGACCCCATGAAGGCGCAGCCGCTGCCGGCGCAGACCCTGCTGAGGCTGCGAGCCCTGCACCCCGAGGGTCCCCACGTGTGCGGGGCGTGTGGCAGCCTGCTGAAGGAGAAGGACCCTGCTGCCAAAAAGCGGGGCCCCTCGCCCGCCGGCGGCCCCAGGACGCCCCGCAGGAAGCTGCAGCTGGAGTTCGAGCCGGCGGCCGAGGACGTGCTCCTGCGGCGCATCATGACCCTGATCGAGCCCGGGGGCGACGACCACAAGCTGACACCCGCCTTCCTGCTCTGCCTCTGCATCCAGCACTCGGCCACCAACTTTGAGCCAGGAGACTTCGGGCAGCTGCTGCTCAAAGCGGCCAAAATGATCCAGAGGACGGTGTGGGTCAGTCAGCGGTGCGAGGGGGTGTTTGTGGGGTGGAGGTGTTTCTGGACCCCTTTCTGGGGGCTTCTCAGCCCGGTCCCCAGTGGCAGTGGGTGCTGATGGGGGTGATGCTCGTGCCACCCCGTCCCACTGGTTTTCACTGTGCTCTCCCTTCTCTCCCTGCCCAGGAGCGGACGCGGGAGCTGGCTGAAAAGCAATCCCAGCAGTAAGTGTGATCCTCCTTGTTTTGCCTCAAAACAGGGAGAATTCAACCCAGTTCTTCCTCCATGAGCGAGGGGAGTCCGTGGCTGGTAAAACCACCCTCCCAGCCTGTCAGCAGTGATGTATGATGAGTTTTCCTGCTAAACCCCACGCATTCTGCTCTCTGGTCCTTTAACCACAATGCCTGCATGGAATGTGTGGGTCTGGAAAAGCAGGCGAGCTCGGGAGGGAATAGGACCTGCAGCAGATCCAAGACCTGGCCAAGGCTTTGCACTTGTGGCTTCATCCCCGAGGGGTGTAGTAGGAATGTCCCTTACGTTGGAGCCTGACCTTCTTCATGCTGGAGACCCCTCAGTGGAGCCAAGATGGAGCTGGCATTGCCTGTGTGCATCCAGGGGTGGTGGCACAGGGTGTCCCAGTGCTGGGAGCACCATTCTGGGGCAATCACAGTGGTGCAAGGAGCTGTCTTCCCAGCCATTTCCAAAATCCCGTCTCTAAACCAGTCTCTGGAGGAACTGTTGGTGCTTGCTGTGAGCTCTCCTTTAGGATAAACTTCAAGGATGCTTCCCAGGCCTTTCCTATAGCAGAAAAAAGCAGTTTAGCAGTTGAGAATTTTCCCAGATGTTTTTTATTTTGTTTTATTTCTGAACAGCCCAGGGCGGGTGAGCTGGGTTTAGCTGTCCAGAGCTGGCAGGAGCAGCACATACCTCATGGGAAGGGCTGCTCTTCAGCCACGAGTACTTACTGCAGTTCAGCTGTGTTAGGGGAAGTCTGCCCCAAAAGTGGCATCCCACGAAGGCCAGGTGGCCTTGGCCAGCCTGGTCCCCACAGGGTCCCCTTTGCCACCCCACAGTGCAGGAATCACTGAATGTTTCCTTCTAAAGGGTCTATCTAAGGGGAGTGCTGGGCTTGGGGGTGGGGGGATGTGAAAACTCTCTGGCATTGCCCCAGGCTGGCTGTTTTCTCCCCAAAAGCCTGAGTGGGGATGCTGAGGAGCAGTAGGTGTAACACCTGTAATACCTGCTGTGTCTCCCCAGCCAGGACCCTGCCACCCTGTCCCGCTTCACCATCACGGACCTTCTCCCAGACCTGCAGCACATCATCTTCTGGATGGCCAATGCCATCGAGATCCTCTACTTTGTCCAGCAGAAATCACCCACCTACATCCAGAGCATGGAGGAGGAGCTGGACATCAAGGGTAAGTCTGGATGCACATCCTGCCTGTTCTTCCAGCTGGAGCAACCCTGCTCTGCTAATCCCCAGCTACAGGCAGTGGTCGGTGCCCTCGAGATGCTCCGTTAACCCTCCATAATCCTCATCAGCAGGGACATCTCTGAGGTGTGGGCTGGGGAAATCTGTGGGAAGAGCAGCCTCACATCCTGCCGTGGTGCTGCCCAGCTCCAGAGCCAGGTTGTGTTGTGTTCACACGGGAGCATCCCCTGCCACCACAGCAGCTGGTGGTTAATGCCTCGGGGGGGGCTTTCTTCACCCTTGGCTGCTGTGGGGGCACCTGGATTTGCAGGCAGCCCTGCAGAACTGCTCAGTGGTGAGCCTGTGTTAATGCCAGCAAAATGGAAAAAAAAATAGATTAAAAGGTATTGAATCAGCCTCAGAAAGTTTCTGGTCTATGCAGAAAGTTAAAATGTTCATAGGCCAGGCGGGTGCTGGAAGAGGGGAGCTGCCAGCAGGGATGGGAGCTGTGGGGGATGGCAGGTGGGAGCTCCCCAGGGCCAGAGGAGCCTCTGCCCTGTCGAGGGATTCCGTGGTGATGATACAAACCTGGGAATTCTAATAACCCTGGGAATTTGGGGGCCTTGCTGCAGCAGGTTTGCTCCCCCATCCTCCTCTCCTCCCCCCAGGCTCCAAGGAGTCTCTGTTCTCCTCGACCATCACGGCCAGCGAGGAGGCGATGACGGTGCTGGAGGAGGTGATCATGTACACCTTCCAGCAGTGTGTCTACTACATCTCCAAGGTACAGTGCCACACGGGGCCAGCACGAGCATCCCCAGGGCTGTGCGGGAGGGTTTTTTTATTAAGCTTTTACTCCTTGGCAGTTGCACCACGCTGAGGTGTTTTCCTTCGGGCTGAAGTGCCCCGATTTTTTGGTCGCGGCCCAGGAAAAGTATTGAATTACTGCGGCGTGTTTCCTTGTCTGCAGTGCAGCGGCTCGGGGGAGGCGTTCGGGGAGGGCTGCTTGGCTCCGGCCAGCGCGGCATAATGGTGTGATTCAGGGCGTGATGGAAAGGGGCCCCTGGCCCGCCGCCGCTGGACCGCGAGAGGCGGGCGGCAGCGGGAACAGAGCGGGCAGTGTGAGGCACAGAAAGGCTGCCCTGTGCAGGACGGCTCCTGGCCACCGGCACCGGCCCGCGGGGACACACGGGCTGCTCCTGCGCCGCTCCAGAGCAGCGCCTTCCTCCCCTGCGCCCTCCTCCTCAGCACCCTCCCCTTCCCTTAGCCCTGCAGGAGTGAGCGCAAGGCACTGCTCTCCCATTTAAGCAATAGGGAAAATTATCCCCACGGATCCTGACTTTTCTTTCACCCTCGTGCCCAAATGATTGTCTGCTGCCCTGGTTCACATCGGATTTTGCAGATTTTAGGTGGTGTCACACACCATCACTTCCAAGTGCTAAAAGTGGCCAACATGTTAATTTAAAAAAAATTTTAACCTTCTGCACAACACTGGAGCCCATGGATGCAGGGGGTGAGTAGGAGCAGGCCCTTGTTGCAGCAGCACCGGCAGGGTTTGCTTGGCTTGCAGAGGTGAAGGAAAGGTTTGGCTCATGCAAAAATAGAAAAACCTAACAAAACAAGTCTGCTGTGAACTTGCTGCTCTCCCTGCAGTGTCTGTACGTGTCACTCCCCGCCCTGCTGGAGTGCAACCCCTTCCAGAGCGAGTGCCGGGAGAGCTGGCGGGGGACCCCGCCGCTGCCTGAGGAGCTCCGCAGGGTCGTGCTCATCTACCAGGCTGTGCTGGACCTGCTCCACCAGTACGAAGTGCACCCCGAGATCACCTCCCAGATGTTTGCCTACCTCTTCTTCTTCTCCAACACTCTGCTCTTCAACCAGCTCCTGGATAAGGGTCAGTCCTCCTTGAATTGGGTAACATGTAAGGGACTGACTTATTGGGATGCCCTCCAGTCCATCCCAGTGCCCCTCCAGTACAGGAAGGAGGGGGCTGGGGATGGGCAGGTCTCAGCACTGTTACAGGGAGACCAAGCACAGACCCAGCTGCTGGCACCAAGGTCCCCATTCCCAGGAGAGGTTAAATCCCACAAAGATCCCATCCCCATTCCACTGCCTCTTCAAGCCTGAGCAGAGGAGGCTGAGGGCACTTGATAGGAGCAGCTCATTAATAAACAACGGCAGCCCGAGGTGCTTATTAGCCCTCATTAATACAGCTGCCCCATTGTCAGTGCCAGGCAAGGTCCAGCCACCACCAGGAATTACAGCCACAGGATGCTGGGGACCTTAACCTGGGGCAGGGGCTGGGGGACAGAGGGGCTGTTCCCTGACCTGGCTGATGGATGCTTTGCCTCCTCAGGCTCCTCTCTTGGCTGCTTCCACTGGTCTCAGGGGGTGAAGCTGCGGGCCAGCATGCGGCTGCTCCTGGAATGGCTGCGCGGTGCCGGCTTCGAGCAGCTCGCCCAGCAGTTCTTCGCCAAACTCGCCAGCGTGGCCAACCTGCTGGCCATGCCCGGCTCCCAGCTGGTGCAGGTGAGGGATGCCCAGCCTGGGGCTCGTGGCACTGGGATAGGCATGGGCAGGAGATCGCCTGCTCAGTGTCTGAGGGGTCCCTACACTGATGTGCCCCTTTTGCAACCCGCCACCAGCTGCCCTTTCCCAGGGTCTGTGGGTGGGCAGTACCCAGGAGAGGCAGTACCCAGGAGAGGGTGTTCTGGCTCTCTCCATCTTGCCTGACCTCTCCCTCCTGTGCCCCTCACGAGTTCCTGCTCCTCAGAGGAGGCAGTTTCTCACCTCTGCCGTTGGCCTCGTGCTCTGTGTCCTCACGCAGATGACCTGGCCGTCCCTGCGAGCCGAGTTCCCGGCGCTGAGCCCCGCGCAGCTGCACCGGGTGCTGAGCCAGTACCAGGCAGTGATGGACGTGGGCTGCATCTCAGCGTGGCAGCCCAGCGAGGAGGAGAGCCCGGCCGCCCTCCAGCCCGGTGAGTCCTGGTCAGCCTGCTCCAGTCACGTACAAACCAAACAGGTAATTCCCTTCCCCTTCCTGGGTGTCCTGCAGTAACTGCAGTGATTGGGAATAACCACAGCCCCAAAATTCAGATATTGCAAAGCGTGCGAAGTGCATTCAGATGGGCATGAGGCTTTTTCTGCAGTCCCAGTGAGGGATGCTGCTGGCTCAAGCTCACTAAATCCCTGATCCCAGCTGGGAGACTGCACATGGCTGAGAGCCGGGAGGCAGGAGCAGGGTGCAGCTCAGGCCAATGTTAACCTCCATCCCTCTGCCTTTCAGATGAGATGCTGGAGTCCTTTGACAACCACCCACCCATCATCCTGCCCAGCGGGGGCTTCAAAGTGGACCTGGAGGTGGAGACGTTGGATGACAACATCTACAAACACCTCCTTTACATCCGCCACTTCCTCTGGAGCCTGCAGAGCAAGAGCCCCCACACCAGCGAGGGGCCAGGCTCAGCACCTCCAAAGGTAGCCTCTATCCCATGGGGGAATTGTTCCTCTCCCGGGTGGGCAGGACGGTCTTGGGTCCCTCTGCAGACCCCTCCAAGCCCAGTGCCAAGGGCTTGCTGCCCTCGCCTGCAGCCTGGAGCTGTGGCAGTGCCCTCGGGGAGAGCTTCTGGAAGGATTAGTGCTGCTAATCCCCCCCAGCATGGGGGGCACGGGAAGGTGAGCTGGAAGGACAGGCTCTTCCAAGCAATCCCGTTAGCAGGGAGGAGGGAGGAAGGGGAGATGTCTGTGGGCAGTGCTCCCCTTCCCCCTGTGCGTTCCCTGTCCTCCCTGCGCTGCACCCTGCCCGCCCCAGCAGCCAGGCTTGCACAAAAGCACTAATTAGCTAATGCCTGTAAAGCACTGGGAGAGTGATACGTGCTGTGGGTGCTAAGCTCAGCTGCCATGTGGAGCATGTCCCTCCTGCAGGTCCCCTTCTCCTCTGCCATCCTGTCCCCATCCCCTGCAGCACCCACAGGCACTGCTGCCTCCTACTGTCACCCTGAGGCCACACTGCCCAGCCCCTGTGGCACAGGATGAGCTGTGCTACCCCAGTGTCCCCTTCCAGTGGGATCCTCCAGCATGGACATGACCAGGAGTCCCCTCCTGGCTGGCTGTAAATGTCCCCAGCACGGCCCTGGCCACCAAACTGGGGTGTGGGAGCTGTGCTGGGAAGGCAGGACAAGCCTGGCAGCGTCTGAATCGCCAAGCCTTTGGACGGACCTGGCAGCCAGAAAAGCCACATGGCGGAGGGGTACAGGTAGGGAGTGAAAAGCACACGCAGGGGGTCCCACAGCATTTTCCTCCTTCTTAAGAAAGAGGCATGCACGACGCCGGAGGTGCTGGAGGTGAGCGAGGCCCCGGCGGCCGGCCTGGGGAGCACCGCTGCCCAGGAGGATTACTGCTTGGGGGGCTGTGCCGAGCCAGAGGGGAACCCCCAGCTCTGCCTGGCCACCGGCGCCTGCCCCTGCGAGCCCCCCGCCGGCGAGCCCCAGCTCCAGGAGAAGCTCAAGCAGCTGCAGCTGGGCAGGAGCCCGGTCCCCAAGGCCGGCACGGCGCCCACAGACTCCTCCTGCCTGCTGACACCACCCACCACCCCTCTGAACTTCGACTCCGGGAGCCCGGAGTCACCACAGGGCAGCGGCAAAGGGCTGCAGGACCCCCGCAGGAACGGGATGAACGGCACCAAAGGCAGCACCCCCGAAGGTACCGAGTGCTGGCGCTGCCCCGGGGCCGTGAGGCTGGGTTGGGGCGGTGCCAGAGCCGTAAGCCGCTCTCTCCGCTGCCAGGCTGCTCGCCGACCCCCTATGACTATCCCACGCCGGAGTCCTCCAGCCGCAGCTCTGCCACCGACGACTTCTGCTACGTCTTCGTGGTGGAGCTGGAGAGGGGACCCATCGGGCTGGGGATGGGGCTGATCGACGGCGTGGTGAGTTCTCAGCTCGTGCCCCTCACACTGCTGGAGCGGGGCATGTGGGACGTGGTTTATACCCCAAGAAAAGCCAGCAAAGAAGCTGATGGCTTCCCACGGGAGCTAGGCTGCTTCTCCTGGGGACAAAGAGGCAGAGAGGGATCTATCAGAGCACCTCTACTCCTAGGTTGCTGTGCCATGCATGCAAAGTCCACAGCTGTCCTGCAGCTGGTGAGAGCAAACAGGCTCAGCTCTCTTGTGGAAGGAAAATGACTCAGCCGAGGTCTTTCCTCCACCCTTCAGCGGTGGCAGGGGAAGCAGAGAGGAGCAGGGAGGCTCACAGGGTGTCCAAACAGCTCCTCCTTTGCATAAGGAGGAATCTGGCATTACGGGGTGGATAATTTTTCTAAATGGCCTTCCAAAGCTATGCTGTTGGTCAGCAGGAAACAGCATCACCAAGCCCTGGGACAGTGTGAGCAGAGCTCCCATCCCAACATGGCTGCAGCTTAATGATGCTTTACTTTTAATTAAATTGAACAAGAGCAGATTGCCCCCACCTCTCCTATCTGTGTATCTATTGATATAAAACTAAAGGATCTCATTTCCTTCCCGTTACTGTTAGCACCAATCCCCCCGCGTTCCCAAGTATGTCCAAGGTCCCACTTGCCATCAGGCTTGGTTGTGAGCCTTTGGGGAAAGTTACCCTGCCTGGAGAGCTCAGCCCTTTGGGACCACAAATCTCTGTGTCCCTTTTTCTGCTCACCTCCTTTCCCTGCCAACAGCACACCCCCCTCTGCTCCCCGGGGATCTACATCCGCACCCTGATCGAGGACAGCCCCGCGGCTGCTGACGGCAGGCTCTCCATCGGGGACCGCATCCTGGCTGTCAACGGCACCAGCCTCATCGGGGCAGACTACCAGAGGTGAGTCTCACCTCTCCAGAGGGCCTGGGGTGGTGCCAGCACTGGGGGAGTTACTGTCATGTCCACATTTCCGGCTGTTTAGCTGCAAGAGCCAGCGTTGCAGTCCTGAGGATGCTGCGGTACGAGCAAGCTGCAGGGACAGGAGTGACCTGCACAGGACACCAGACAGGGGGAAAGGCTGGGGGTTTGGAAGAGGGGTTATGGAGCAACAGCTGGGGAGCATACATGGGAAATAAATGAGAGCTCCAGAGGTGCGACTCAGCAATGCAGAGTTGCTCCAGCCCCATCCCACCCCAGATTTCCTCTTGAAGGTGGTGGGATGGGGCAGCTCAGAGGCAGAGCCCAGGTGCCCATAGCACAGAGCAGCTTTGGGCTTGTTTGCCCTCGTCCTGGCACCACTGACCTGGAGGCCAAGCCCTCCATGAAGCTACAGGCCAGAGAGAAACAGCCTCTGCTTGTAACCCTGAGCAGGCACAGGTGATTGGCAAAGGGGGTGTTTTGTGAATGTCCCTGACTTGGCAGGCTCCTGAGGGGCTGCCAGCCTGAGGGAACCAGAACTCACCTCTCTCCCTGTTGCTGCTCCCTGCAGTGCCGTGGACCTCATCCGCTCCGGAGGGAAGAAGCTGCGGTTTCTGGTTGCCAAGTCGGACATTGAAATAGCCAAAAAAATCAGTTCCAGCTCCTCTTCCTCTTAGTCCTTGTGGTACAAGGACTCTTCTGCAGCAGCTTGTGGCTACAGCTCTGGTTAAGGCTGACCTCAGGGAGCCTGGAGTGCAAGAGGGAGGACCAGGACTCTGCAACAGCCCTCGATGTGCTTTTGGACACTTTGCCCCTGCACTGCAGCAGATGAAAGGACACGCAAGGATGGTGCACGCTTCTCCCACGGCACTGGCTGGGAGCATCATTCCTGATCCATTGCCCAGCCTCACCTTATACCCCGTGTCGTCCTCAGGAGCTTTGCTGTTCCTTTGTCCCCTCTGGCAGGGGGAGGGAATGGGATGCTCCCACCATGGGGACTTGTAGGCAGGCTCCTCTGTTCCTCCAGGCTGGCAGCCCTGTGTGATATTTCATGCTGGCAGGCAGAAGGCTTGAAATACCTTTGGGTTTTGAAGATGAACACGTGGGGCAGGCCTGGGCTTCACTGTGGCAGTGCCACCTGAGGTGCTGGCACGTCAGGCTGGAAAAGCGTGCCCAGCTCTGGGGGTGGTGACAGCGGCACAAGCACCCAGGAGTGGGATTCCACACAGTCTGCGTCGCTGGGAGTTAATTCCCCTGGTGCCATACACTATTAGCTCAGGTGCCTTTCTGCCACTGGGCTCCAGCCCTGCTTCGGGATGGGAAGCAGCTACAGCAAAGGGCTGACACCACCAGCAGCTCATGTGAGTCCTGGGGAGAGCTCTCTGCGGAGAAGGACTCCCTTGCCCTTGCTCCACAGATTTACTGCCCAGCTCTGGCACCAGGATCCTGGCCGAAGGCCCCCAGGACTGATGGCAGAATGTCCCCACGGAGGATTGCTGCCACCAGAAACCTGAGTGAGCCCAGCAGAACACGGCACTGCCACCAGCCCAGGCAGACAAACGACAGCTTGGCACCACGTCCTGGTCCTCTCCCTCCAGCTTTGCCAGCCCATTGCAAGGCCGCCCTGTTTGGTGCCCTGCTCGGAGCATCTCCCAGGTGTGTGCTGCTGGAATGCCGACAGGTGATGATGGACAGCAGAGACTCCCTTTGGGAGGACAGTTTTGAATATCCGAGGAACTGCTCTGCTACCTGCTGCCGACTACGGTGTCAGCTCAGCCGAGGGTTCAGCTCCATCGTGTGGCTGCTCGGGGCCCCGCACACCCGGCCTCCTGCCCGCTGAGTCCTCCCTCTGCTTTTAGCACCATTAACGGGATAAACCCGACCTGATTTCCACATATAGACAGATACTGAGACCTAGTTTAGCCGAACCCTATTAAAAGAGCCTGCAGCAAAGCCCTCCATCACACCCTGCACGGTCCAGGCTCTGGCAGCAGATCAGATACTCACATGGCATCTCACAACAACAGTGCTCCGAGGATTGTGATGCTAAAACAGGGCTGCCTTTAATTATGCCTCACTGCTGCAGTTTTGGTTCCTGTGCTTAGGCTCGCACGTCGCAGGAGGAGAGAGATGTCAAAACACTCCCTGCAAGGGAAACGCTCCACTACTGGATTTCAATGCAGCCTGGCCTGCTTTTCTAGGCAAGATGGACCAGGCACCTTCTCTGAGACACGAGTGCCTTGCTGCTCTGCTGGGCCACGCTCACAGCCCTGGCCTGGGGTGCTGCCCCAGCAGGGACTGGGAGCAGTGCATCCTCCTGCTGCTGACTCAGCTCTACCAGGCAGGCGAGCAAAGGCTCAGGGCTCCTGGTGATTCACTTCACTTTCAATCAAGTAGGTATGCCGGCCTGTCATCCTCCACAGAACTTGAAATGGGCTACCTAAAGCCCCTGGGCAAACTGCATGCACTCCTTACTCCCCTCTGCCCCGGAGCCAGGGCTTGGGGGAAGGCTTGGTTTGCACTAGACAGTGCTGGGGCTGCATCCTGGCACGTTCCAGCAGTACCAGCGCAAGCCACTGAGCACCCCTGGAGCTGGAAAACAGCCCCAGAGCTGCGTGTCGCTCACGGTGCAGTCAGGTATTGAAACAGACTGTAAATAAACCCTGCTATTTACTAGTGTGCATGAGGGCTGGCTTCTCCCGGGAGGAGCAGTGGGATGGACTGACTTCCCTGTGTGTTAATGCTGTACAGCTCGGATGTGTATAAAGCTCCGGTGCAGATACTGAGCACAGCATGGCGCCTGTTGGACACGGTGGATGTTAAGAAATGCTCTGTGTCAACAATAAACTGGATCAATAAATCTGTCTAAGCCCTGCTCTGGCAGCTGTCTCTTGGATCTCTCTGTGTTCATTCTGATGGTGAGACACAAGAGCGGTGGGGGTTCCCAGACGTGACGGAGTCACTCCTGCTTCCCCCAGCTCACACAGGCCTTTGCTCCTTCTGCTGCGCGGAGAGGCAAGGAAAGCAGCACGTGCAGGTGCAGGGAGAGCAAAGGGGAGGGGAAACAAGGCAGAGGAAGGGAGGGAAGAAGTACATCTCCAGGAGCACGGGGTGTGCTGGCAGGAGATGTATTAATGCACGCATTCACTCTCCTGCAACATTGGCACAAATCCAGCAGGATTTTCAATGCATACTCACCAGGAAGGGATAAGACAAGCTTAGGAGATAAAAAAGCAACAGGCACTAGGACACAAATACAAACAGCATCAGACCAGAAGAGCAGCCTCAGCTCTCCTTATTCCTGTTCTCTGTTTCCTTCACAATCATTTGTTCCTCTTTTCCAGTTAAGATCAGGGCCTCAGCCTTGAGTGTCAGCAGTGTCCAGTGAGTAACTCTAGAAACCTCCTGCCCTCACACTGGCACAGAGCCTGGAGTTGGCTCCAGGAGCTGGGTGACCATCCTCAGGGCCACAGGGAGGGAGTCATTCACCTCCCTCTGAAACTGTGTGCTGGCCACTGGTGGGGTGAACACAAACTGAGCCACGCTGGGCATCTTCAGCAGGTTCATGAGCTCAGTTGCCCGAATAAGGATCTCCTCTAGGTCCTCCTCGCAGTAAACAGAGGTGACAGCAGGGCTCTGCACAAATGTCCTCATCTTGGACAGGAACATGGACACTCTGCAGGAGAGAAGGACAAGGATATCAGCTGGCAGGACCTTTGCACACAGCCAGGTCACAGCTTAAGTGTGTAAACTCCAACACACTAGCGCAGGTGACAGAGCATTATTCAGCAGATGAATCCCACTCCCCCAAACTGTGCCCCCCCACAGCTCACCTCTGTCCTTTTTCAGGTTCCATCAGTTGCCAGACTCAATTATTAATTAACACCAGCAAACCCATGTTTGGACCCATGAGATCTGCACGTTCCAACCCCTTGCTGGTGCTCACCTGGGGATCAAGTCCTGGCTGCGGGCTGCCAGCTTGGTCAAGGTGGCCATGAGGACACTGATGGCACGGGGGGCACAGCTGGGGGTGCTGGCCTGTGGCCGGAGCTGGGTGATTTCAAAGAGCACGGCCTCGAGGGTCTCGAAGAAGCGCGTGATCTGCTCCACTGTGCAGCGCTTGTCGTAGGACACCGACAGGTACTCGCCGACAGCCCACACCTGAGGGCAGGGCAGAAGGAAGCACAGGGAAAGGAACTGAATAACTTTCAGGGAATAGAAAATAAGGTCAGCTAATGCTAGGACAGAGGAGGAGAGGGAAGGCGAGCAGCAAAGTGCAGCTGCAGCAGCCTGTGGCAGTGGCAGGCAGCCCTGCTCACCATGTGGGTGAAGATGGCCTCCTTGCTCTGGATGTTGCTGACTGTTCCCGAGAACTCCAGGATCTCCGTGGACAGTTCAACCACGAGCGCAGGGCGCAGCCCGCAGAGCATCGCCAGCTGTGAGCTCAGCACCCTGGGGCAGAGAGAAGGGCACGGCTCAGACCAGGGCAAGCTGCTGACGCCCAAAGCCAGGAGGGGCTGGCAGCACCCAGCTGCTGGCACAGGGCTGTACCCTCTGGATGTTCCCAGCAGGGATGAAGGTGCAGCCCCTACTGTGCACCCTTCAAAGATGTGTCATAATGGGGACTGGGCCACAACTGAAAAGGCTCCTGGGAAGCCAGGAGGAAGGGCTGGGAGCTGGGCTGTGCCTCCTGTCCCATCTCACCTGTACACATCGTCTTTAAATGATGGGATCTCATAGAGCTGGTCACTCCTCTGCAGCAGCAGCACCACCAGCTGGTTTATCAGAGACCCATCTGCAAACTGAAAACCAGCCTTTGTTTCAGCAGTACCAGTGACTTCCAGAAGCCAAACCCCAAATTAACCAGCCAGGTGAGACAGCTGGCAGAGAAACTGACTGATCTATGAGAGGAGCAGTGCACAAAGCAGGTATCAGGCCCACACTGTGCTCTCACCCCTCTCCTTTACAGCTGACTGAGAGCACAGAGTGAACCTGACACTGCACCACAGAGCTTTTCTGTTTCTCGGGGTGAAGCTGTTCTCTGAACTCAGTGCTGGTTCATGCCAGTATCAATCCCTCCCTCCCCTCACGCACTCCTCTCTGAAAGCTGCAGCATCTTCACATTTTTGCTTCTACAACTGCTCTTCACATAACAAGAGATCCCTGTGGCACAACTGGGAACCGAAGTCCCCCAAAAGGACCTACCTCAGCCACCACCCTGAAAAAGAGCTCCAGTAAGACAGGGACAGTCTCTGCACACTGCACCACCCTTGGGCTGCCAGCCAGGGATCCCAGCAGCTGCCGAAGTGGAATCAGACTGTGGGCAAAAGAAGAGTTACTGTTGAAGGTTTGTTCCCAGTTACCCTTCCCTATCCCCCACAAGGCCTTTGAGCACTGGCAAAGCTGACACAGAGAAGAGAAATCCACCTGACGCCAGCTGAGAGGGGCTGTGCCTTTCCCAGTAATCCCAGTGCTGCCTCCCAGAGCTGGAAGGCTGAACCACACTCCAGGCAGGCTCCTACCTCTCCGGGGCATCCTCAGGAGCAGACTTGGTGCGGAGAAGATACTGGAACATGCTCTTGTAGAGGGGATGGCGAAAGGCCTCCAGACACGTGGCCGGTTTCCCGGCTGGGTCGCTGCCGGCCTTCTCGGAGGCAGGAAGAGCAGCTGCCCTAGCAGGGAACACACAGAATGTGCTGCACTGTGAGAACAGGCCAGGGCAGAGCTGGGATCCTGAACACTGGACAGCAAGTTGGTCCAATCCAGGCCCTCTGGAAGCCAGAGAGCCAACCTGATGAGCTCAGGCCCCCCATATTCAGGCAATAGCTCCTGACTTGCGTCTATGTCACGCCTATGTCACGAAAGGGAAAAATGGCACTCTGTAGCCCTCAGTCATTCAAGCCCACCAATACCTGCCTCTAGGATGACTCTTTTCTAAGCACTGCAGAAAGAGCTGTAATGCCAGGAGGACAAGAGTAGAGGTACAGCCAGTTCCAGTCCTACCCCATCTTCCTGGAAGCTCACAGTTCCTAAGAGCTCAGGAAGAAAATTCGGTGTGTCTTCAGGAGAACAAAGCCAAAAATAGGGCTAAGGGCAGGGAAGGAAGAATTGGTATCGCACCTCTGTGTTCAGGTGGTAGCTCATGGCAGCCTCAAACGTGTGGCAACCATTTGGAGCTGGATGGGGAGAGGGGAATGGCAACAGTTCCCTGAGCCCCAAAGACAGTCCAGTACTGAAATGTGAGGGCTGATCACCTTCTCTTGCCATGTACAACACATTACTGGGAAAAGTGGGCTGACATCTGTGCAGCCTCGTGTTAACCTGACTGCAGTGATGCCTCTCACTCTGTGACAGCTCAGGCTCAGAAGTGTGTACTGGGCTTTGTTCAGTGTCAAGATCCTGATTAACAAGTGGGAGGAAGGGAAGGTGCCTTACCTCAGCTGGATGTCCAGAGCTGCTGTCAAACAGGGCAGGTCAAGCAGCAAATGGAAGATCTCAATGGCCGTGCCTGCATCCAGCAGAAACGGGAGAAGGTCCACAAACTCAGAGATGAGGGGTGGGCTGTTCCACGCCAGGAACTGCAAGGAACAAGAACAAACTGCTGCAGTACCCCTGCTATTCCATCACACACCCAGACAACACCACACTGTGACCAGATGGGACGGGGAAGGGAAAGTCACTTCTGAAAAGCAAAACCAGAGAAGTCTGAGGGTTTGGTCAAAACCCAGGAGCCTGTTAGAAGTTCAACACAGGCCTCTGGCAGCTGGTTCAGTGGCTGGCAAGCTGCAACTTACTAAACTTTTCCAGAAACAAAGTGCTGTGTCCTGTGTTCACTGTGCTTCCCAGCCCTCTGCAGTCCTGCCAACCCAGACTCTCCTTTCCTGGCAGTGCTAAACACACCCAGAACCCTCCTCCCCTCCAAACCCACACTCGTTTTGTAACAGTCCTTCTCGCCTGTGCTCTCCCTAGCACTGCCATGGAGGCACATGGTGGGCTTTGGGGTGCACAAAGGAAGTTCTAGGGCACGGAAAGGAACGTGATGCAGGCTCTCCCCTCTGGTGCTCCAACACGTTGTACCTTGAAGAGATTTGGGAAACTCTGCCTGAATATGCTGGAGGAGTCTGTAAAGAGCTGGCTGTTGTCTTTGCAGAACTGGACAAATTCGAAGGCCAGTGATGGGTTGTGGAAAAGCTGAGCTGGGATATCAGTGAAGAGGTGCTTGTAGATGGCATCCGAGTCCACAGCTTCCAGTTTGCCTGGGAGGACACAGCACCTTGCTGAGCACAGCCCACCCAGCAGCCCTGCCAGGGCTCCAGGGGCTAAGGGAGATCTGGGTTATGTTCCTCCAAAGAGCACGGGACACCCCAGCTCCTGGGTCTCCTGGGGTGGGATCCTCCATACCCCAGAGCACAGGCGAGGTGGGATTACCAACTCTGGCAGGCAGCAAAGTGCCAGGACAAAAGGCTGTGCTGGAGGAGGCAAGACTGGATCGTTGAGGATGGGGTGGGAACTGAAGACTTACCGTGGTTCAGGAAGAACTGGGCAATGGGCAGCAGTGCCCTGGCGTAAGTGGCATCCCCACAGATCCTGCTGTGCAGGATTTTCAGGAAGGAGACAGCACGGCACACGTAGGAGGAGTCCTGTTTGCAGATGATGTCCATGATTGTCACTGCCTCAATGAGACACTGCAGGAGAGCAGAGAGCAAGATTGGAGTGAGGGAAGCCACAACTCCCAGAGCTTCAGCCCCACCTCCGTGTACTTACAGCTTTCTGCAGGTCTCCATCATCTTTCTTCAGGGGTCCTGCCGGAGAAATGAGTCCAAGTTAAGCCCACACAGGAATATGAGGCTGTCAATTTGAGCACTAACCCCGACTTCAGGGCAGGCAGGAACACACACTGATCTTGATTTCAGGCCAATGAGAACCAAGTTTCACAGCTTCCCCTGCAAATCAAGGAGGTAGAACCCGGCTGTTGCCTCCAAATCCCTCCCAAAACCCCAGCTCAGGGCTGGTCAGTGACTTGCCCCAGCAGCTGCAGCAGGCCCTATCCCTAGGAGCCGAACTGTAGATTCCAGGGAGTGAGATCCCAGCCCAAACATGCAGTGAACCAGAAATATTTTGGAGAACACTACCAAGAGGACTGCCAGGAGGGCTCATGGCAAGACTCACGCCGGTTGCTCTGCTCAGTGAGGCGCTGGCAGTACTCAAAGGCCTTCTCCCGCAGACGCTCCCTGGGCGGGAGCAGCCGACCAGCCGTGGGTGCATTGGAGACCATGGATGTGACAGACCTGTCCATTCCTGCTTCGTCATCTGCACAATAAACATCACATGTGTCAGTGTGACACAGGCAATGTCAGCCACACAGTGGCCCAGCAACAGAAAGGCAGCTGAGTGTTCCCAGGTGCAGAGTGAAGAACAGGAGGCTGGGGGAGAAGGGAATGTTACACGAATACCAAGGACTTGCTGTCACCCATCATCCAGGCCTTCTTTCCTAGGAATCCACGAGGCTTTGCCTGAAAACAGGAGACTCACCAAACAAGTAATTCCCCAAGGAAGGATCAGTAGGTATCAGACAGGAGGTTTAGTGATATTCCTTCCCAAACTTTCTCCTAGTCCGAGATCTCAGAACTCTCGCCCACATTCCTGTCACTCAGAATGAGAGGATGGTTTGGGCTGGAAGGGACTTAATGCTCATCCAGTTCCAGCGTCTCTGCCATGGGCAGGGACACCTTCCACTATCCCCGCTTGCTCCAAGTCCTGTCCAACCTGGCCTTGAGCACTTCCAGGGATGGGGCAGCCACAGCTTCTCTGGGCAACCTGTGCCAGGGCCTCCCCACCCTCACAGGGAAGAATTTCTTCTTAATATCTAATCAGTTTTAAAGAGAGGAGATTGCTGGGTTGCTGGTGCAGCCACCTCATACGACATCAGAGAGCACATTGCCCTTTTGAGGCTGCAACTCACAATGGCCTGCAGACCTTCAATCCCTACCTGGATTAGGGGTGTTCAGCTCCTTGCCCCCATAGCACAGCAGCCAGTTTCTCAGCATGGAGAAGGTCTGCACGTTGAGCCACTGGTCCTGTGTGTAGTTCTGAGCCACTGAGAGCACTGTGAAGAAGTCTGTGGCAACAGCACCATCCACCTCTGTGACAGGGGCAGGCTGAGAGAAAAGATGCAGCAGGTCAGAGCCCCAGGGAAAAGCTAAGTGAGAGGGCAGGGAAAACCCCACTGAGCCCATGGAGACAAGCAGCCCTTGTTTGGGATCCTGCAGGAGGGCAGGTATTCAGAGAGAGAAAAGCCAGCTCTGCTGGATCCTCCTCCCCAGCTGAAACACTCAACTTTGCTACTCTGACACTGGTCTTGTTTGCAATCACCTTTTACTCTGAAGTACATGGTCACTAAAAGACTTCTCTTAACACTACTTCAAGGATCAAAGCTCTGGCACTACAGCTGAACTCCTAAATCTCAGAGCTGTAAATCCCCTACTTTGCTTTCCTGTATGTCTTAAACCCATATCCCACAAAAAATGCTGAAGAACAGCAGCACTTCTAGGCTACCACTTTCCAAAAGAAGGTGATTCTGGGAACCCAAACCAGCAGGTAACGGACTAACAAATGCCCCTGTAAGGTCACCACGGCAACTCAGCACTCACCTGTTTGGTTCTGGGACTGGAGAAGAAGCCTCCAGAGGGTTGAGCCATTCCTTGCTGAATGCTTGCATACCTCAGCCAGTCAGCCAGCTTTTTACTGACAACATTGGTCTGCTCTGTGCAAGGAAAGTCACAGGGTCATCGCTAGACTGGGCAGAGAAGCAACCTCTGCAACATAATCCTGTTAACCCTCAACTGCTGTGCTTCTTCTCAAGCCTAGATCACTCCCTGATCCAGCAATCCATAAAGAAATTGGTACCCTGAGGTGGATGTCCTACACTCCTCACACTGCCTCAGTCAGGGAGTGAGTGCTAGGACCAGGGACTCTGCTACCAGATCACCCAAGAGATACTTGTTCCTTTGTCTCCATCCATAGCTGCTATTAGGAGGAGGGTGCAAAAACACTGTCTCTCTCTTCAGGCCATGTCTGGCTTCAGCTCTGCAGCCAAAGGCACAAATCCCTCACTGGGAACTCGCAGAAGCTGGGGCAGCTGATCCTGCCTGCTCTGCCAGCCCATGCCCCCAGCCCAACACCCTCTCCAAAGCTTCCCCTGCACGCTGCACGAGGTACACAAACCTCACAGGGAACTCCCAGAAACTCACTCTTGCTCACAACTCCCCAGCATTTTAAGCTTGGAATGCTCTCCTAGGTTAACTCACCACTACCCATTCAGTTCTGCCTCTCTGATGAAGAGCACCTCTAATTGTTTCTGCTGCTCTCTTGACCAGATGCACAAGCACATCTCTGTTTCTCTCTCTCCCTCTTTGCTTGATGCTCTTCAGGATAGTTACAGTTTCACTCTAATGTTTTACTCCTGCTGCATCTGGAGGCCTCAGCTAGAATCCATGATACTGTTATACAAATCCATGGCCAGGATTTGACTGGAAGGCCCAGCTGTGAGGTGGAGTACATCTCACCCAGTAAGTTCCCTTTCCTTGTAGCAGAGATGTCACTTCTGACAGCAGTTTCCAACCGAGAGCCTTCTGATCACTACCCAGCTCACAGCCAGGTGGCAATCTCAGCCCTTGCTATGGATTTACCTTCTGTTAGAGATTCTGGTGAAAGGCTGATGACATTTGCCAGGACAGGAAGAGGGAACCGAGCACTCTGACCCTCGGGCAGTCTTCTTTCAAGGACTTTCACAACACGCTGCCCCACAGCAGCCACTTCATCCTTATTTCCCTGAAAAATGAAGCAGAGGTAAAGATAGACAGATAATCTGCCGCCACTAGAGAGCAATATCTTCCATCAGGCATCAATACCAAAGTCAAACACAAAAAGAACTCACAGCACAGGTGATTTTACCACATTTTACAGAGATTTTCTGCAATTTGAATTCACAGATCCCAAACTATGGGGCTGCTTTACATTGTGGAACTGCAGGACAGTCTCAAGGCTGGATAAGGGAGGGAGGAGCTTTGTAAGGCAGCACATAAACACACTGCTGGTTTCTGTTTCACTTCCTTTAGTTAAGTAGACTCAGATGAATGTCAGAAAGAGTGCTTAGAAACATTTCTAAGCACACACTGAAACTCAGAACAAGAAGTTTCAGAAAAATATTTTAACAGGCACAATAAAAGAAGGAGAGGGAAAGGAGAAGTTTCCAGCTTGTTCCCCAGGCAGCACTCAAAACAGGAAGGTCCTCATGTTTGCTTCTCTCCATGGAGAACCTGGACCTTTGAAGTGTCATCTGCATTTAAAGCCCTACATGTTTTATAGGTTCCATGTATATTTTTTTATAAGTGAACATGAAAGCCAATATCATAAGAAGCAGTAGTAAATTCACTCTAAAATCTTTTGCTTTCAGGGTTCAAGCAGCCAGCTCTAAATATTCTTTTTTGCTTCCAGGACATCAGTGTCTAAATATTACAATTTTAAGCATTTTCTGTTGTTACGGGCTGCACACAAAAAAGTTGTCATTTTTTTTCCTATGTGAAGCAGAATAATGAGATTCCTTAAATGAACATTGAAATGCCTCTGTTTTCCCACTACATACTTCCAATTGATTTTCACTCTCCTTGAGCTCAGGAGCAGGGAACAATCAAAAAGCAAATCCATATTGACAAGGGAAGATCTCTGACTTGACAGGTCATTTACCTGAGCCAGAAGGACGGAGGATACCAGGCTCAAGAGCTTTGTATCTTGAATCTCATCACAGGAGAGGATCAGATCATTGCAAGGTGACATCTCTCTCAGGATGGCAGCACATAACACCCGAATCTGCTCAGGACTTTTGGGTGAGCACAGCACTGTCTGCAACAGCTCCACGAACTTGCTATCAAGCCTGCAAGAGTCACAGTAAACATCACTGCGACGCAAAAAAAGATTCAGATGTTTATTTCCTGTATATTCTTGGCTTTGGGCTGATCCCCCTTGACAGTGACTGACGGCATCTCATCACCTTCATTTCTGAACGCAGTTTGACAGAGGGCTCAGTGACACCAACCCTTGTTATTCTTGCTGCAAAAGGAAATGGGCTCTTTCTGCTTAGTAAGGGGGTGAAAGGCAAAGAGGAGCTTTGAGTTTATACTGAACTTGGGGTTTTCAAGGCAGGGTGTTGTTTAAAAGCCCTAACCCACGCCCTCCCTTTCTTTTTGGTTAGGAAGGTAACGCTTTGATTCGTCGAACACCCGAGACACACAAGGCCACTCACTTGCGGGGGTACTTGGTGGCGGCCACGGTGAGGTGCAGCCTCTGCAGCCCATCCACGGCCTCGGGGCCCGGCTCGGGGCCCTGCAGCAGGGCGGACACGCGGGCGGCGAACCTGCGCAGCTCCTCCTCCTGGATCTCCCTGCCGGGGGAGTCGGGGCCGTCAGGAACCCGGCCCCCCATTCCTGGCCCTCTTGGCAAGCTCCGGGATGCAGGGTCGGTACACACCGCCCTCCCCTCCGCCCGGCTCCCCGCTCCGCCCCGGGCGCGGCCCCCCCGCCAGGACCCCCGCCCGGCCCGAGGGGTCCCTGCCGCTGTCCCCTGTCCCCCGTCGCACCTCGCCTGCCGGAGGAAGCTCTCGGCACCCGCCGTGAACATCCCGGCCCCGCCGCCGCCCCGGCCCGTGCCACGGTACGCGGCCAAAGCCGCCCCCCATGGGCGGGCGGTACGCCGCGCCAGCTCCGGGGGGACGCGGCGGCTGCTGCGCGAAGGTTCCGCCTGGCGGGAAGGGCTCGCAGAGACGAGGTGCGACCAAAATCATCACTAGTGGCTGCTCATGGATCGTTCTGAGGAGCTGCTGTGATTATTCCCCACCTCAGGAGCCTGAGGAGAAGCTTGGCTCGGAGGCCATCCTGCATGGAACGACGGGGAGCAGCTCTAGGCACTCAGACCTATGGAAAACACCATTACATGGCAGAGAGATAAAAGCTGGGGCTTCTACGGGTGTGATGGTAAAAGATGATGTATCAGCGTTTCCTGCCAACCCAAACCATTCTGTGGTTCTAAAATTCTATGAATTACAGCTACTTTATGTCAATTGAGGCCTTAAAAATATTCCTATTTAATTGTGGAGCTCAGAATGTTCAGTCAAAATAAACCCAGAACTTAAATTGTAGCTGCATTAGGAAAAGGAAGGGAAAAGTCTAACTACAAGACAGATAAAGCACTGTTTTCTGACCTCATAAGCTTAAATGAAAACAATTATTATAAATTACAGGGGAATGCAGTGGAATAGTTTAACTTTCAAAATAACAATGTTTCACTTCATGACAAAACAAAAGCTGGAGCTGGAGGAACAGTTTATAAGCCCCAAGGGAAGCATCACGGATCTCAAACACACACGTCCATATGTTCACTGTGCTGCGAGTCAACAGCTGCCCAAATAACTGACAAGGGATCAAAAGTGGGGTGTCTGAACTCTAAACATTGCAAGGTGTGCAGATGAAGACTTCCTTCCGACAGAAAAGGAAAGGAAAAAATATTAAACACTCTGTCCCCTCACTGCTGCAGGAAACTCAACCCCCCTATGATGCTACACTGGAAGGATCCAAGTCCCTCACCCAAAAGCAGCAAAGCAACTTCAGGGCATTTTCTCTTTCATATATAATTTTATTTCTGGTTATAGAAACAAATGCTAAGAGGAGAAGCAACATTCCCCAACCACATACATCAAATTAAGGTAACAGAACAGTTAAAATAAATGAAAAAAAAAAAAAAAGTAGAAATTTAAACCTTTGTTATAGCTTTAAAATATTAACATTCTCGATACATTAGAAATCACATTCAGATCTCAAATTACTTAAAAAATGTATGGCTCTATATTAAAAAAACAAACAAACAAAACCACTGTATCCCATTTGATGTGGAACTGCAGGTCCTGCTCCTCGGATGCAGGATCCCACCCTGGTGGGAGCCACGGCTGCCTGTGCAGCTGAGCATTCGCAGGAGCAGTGCTGCAACACGGCCAGAGAAAGAACATGAACTTCACATCCACTGCCCCATATGCAGCTTCCCCCTTGGGATACACACCTGCTTTTTAAAAAGCACTGGTAACGAAAACAAGTCACAAAAAAAAAAAAAAAACAACCTTTTGATATCAGCTGTAAAAAAAAAAAAACAAACCCCACAAACCCCAAAACATCTGGCTGGAGGTGTCTTGCACAGGCAACGCCAGGAACTGAAATGCAAGCATGGCTTTAGTTTCCCCTTTCCATCACCTTCTTATTTTATAAAATAAGTGCCAAACCGAGGTGAAAGGGGTAAGGCTGGCCCAGATCTCTGTAGCAAACCCTTCTGTGAAGCCATTGAGGTATTTCAGGTTCTCCTCTCAGCCTTCCCCGGGGACTCGGCGGGAATGAGCATCTGCAGAACAGGGGGGGGAGTGAGTTGGATTTTTCTGAATTTGTTTTTTAGAGCAATTATTCAGAGTTGGATCTGAATTTCCAGCTTTACCATCCGTTGCTCACACACAGCTTTTGATTTATCCCTAAACAGCTTTTAACAGCCCTTTGGATAACAGTCCTTTGGATAGCTACACACTCTTAAAATGCTCTTTTTGGCTACGTGGAGGTTGGCTGGCAGGCTGGACAAGGCCAGTCCCCTCAGCACAAACAGCATGTCCAGAACCCAACACAACATATGGTCTTGTAGGATTTTTGCATTTTAAAGCCATTTTCTGTATCACTGTATTTCAATGAGTTTGGTTTTGGTACTTTTTTTCTTTTTTCTTTTTTTTTTTTTTTACATTCTGTTTTCTATTAAAGCAAAAAGATCCTACAAACAATACTCTGGTTCCCTCTACTTCAAGCCCATTTGAGGGAGAAAAAAAGGAGATTAAGCAAGTTTAGGTTTACAGCAATTCAATTGCTACAGAGCCAAATTAGCAGCCTGCCCACCTCCCAAGAGCAGCATATAAATCAGCAGAACATGGGGATGTTCTGCACCAGACTTTTAGCAGCAAGACAGTGAAACAGAAGGAATTCTCGCTTTTTCTGCTCCATTGACATCTCATTTTTCTTCAGCTACCAGACATTTCTCCTCACCGTTGCCATTAGCTTTAAGGAAGGCTCTGTCTCAGACTGCTTTAAGTGAAACTGAGGTGGGGTAGAAGCACAGAGGTCCAGATCACAGAAAAACCTGGCAGCAGACACGAGGCAAGAACCAAATATTAGGGGAAGTCTGGGTTTCACAAGGGCTGTTTTTGCTGGATGAGGAGGAAAGCTGCTTCCTTTCACTGCTCCTATTCTGGTCACTCTTCCCATCACCAACCCTGTCCTCCCTGAAGTACTGAAGCCCCATCACCAGCCACTGATTGCTGAGGTGAAGCTTTCACTCAGATCCTCACAGAGAATTTCTGCTTCTGGAACAGCAATTAGGATTAGGAAGTCAAGTATCACTTGCTTTTATCCTCAAAGATCCAAGTGGTTCAAAATACACCCTTCTGTGAATTTAGTGATCCCTGTGGAATTAAACCACACCTGAAATTTGGCCAGTTCAGTAAAATTTACTCCCTGTGAACGGGAACACTAGAAAAACTCTTCTGTGCTTGTTTTCAAGGGGACATAGACACACCTCACCCCACAAAGAGACAGAAGCATGATAAAAGGAGAATGATCTCACCACAGAGGAAAAGAAACTATTAAATAGCGCCCCAGTTTTCTTTTTTCCACCTGACAGGGAGGAATTCCTCAGCCTTGCAGCCTCCTCATGGACCCCCCAAAAATTTCCTGTTAGAAATAAGGTCCCTTTACTTACAGAACAGAATCTGTAAAGAACTCCCTGATACTGCACCTAGAGAACTGTAGACAAGAAAAGATTCCAGCTTTCATTAGTGCCATTTGGGGAGGTTTTCTTGCCAGAAAAGCAGCATGGACTGGGGTTGCTGAAAGCAGGACAAAGCCAGAAGCAGGGATCCTACACATGGAAGATGCAAGTACCAAGTCGCCTCTTCTGCTCTGCGAGAGGAATGAAAGCAATCACCGAAGTAAAGCTGCTTCCACTGGCTGCTCACATTCGTTACAAAAACAGGTTCATAGCTCTTTCAGAGTCAGTGCCTGGTGCAGGAATTTACCAACACACTGCATAAAAGTCTGTGTAAGTACCATTTAAGAGAAAGAAATAGTCATGGACCATTTATATATCTATATTGACACACACGCCCACACACTCACACGTTAATAAATATAAATTTTATGTTTACACAGATCTAATTTAATATTCTCTGAAAAAAAAAATATTTAAAGGGTTTCTTCCTTAGCTGCCACCCATGAATTGTCAATGGTTTTTTTTTCTGTCTTGAGAGCAAAAGGGCAGATTTGGCACGACTACCCTCATGCTCTGAAACTTAAAGTGACACATAAGGAGAGGACCAACCATACATTCTGAAAGGTTTTAATTCAGCATTGGGTAAATTGAAAAGGTATCAAAAGAATTTTCCAAACATATAAATACAAACGTCAAAAACTGATTCAAAATTTGGAATTTAAATATAGTGCTCCAAGAAAACCAAGTATTTTTCAAAATATCTTGCTCAGGCCAAAGTAAAACGCTCCCTGGTGTGTTACTGCCCCACGAAAGACACCCTAACAGAGAAATCCAACCCTCACAGCTACGAAATTCCCACTGCTGATTACGGAATGTGAATATATCCACACCCGTGTGCACAGACACGTGCACTGCCCTGCAAACAACCCACCCAGCAGAGAGAGAGGGGCTGATCTAACAAATCACAGCCTGACAGCTGCCAGGCAGCCCAGAGAGAGATGCCCCAGCCATGTTTTGGTCAGGTGCAGATCAATATGCAAGAAGGCATCGCCTCCCAGTCCCATCAGCTCCAGCAATCCAGATGACCTTGTAGTGTAACAGTTTTCTGCAGCACAGCTGGCTCCATTGGAAGCTACACTTTCCAGCAGTAGTGTATGCTATAGTAGTAGCAGCTTGGGCATAATTTTTCACCCAGAAGGACACAAAAAGTTATACAACAGATTGTTCAGTCGTGTAACTGCAACCTAACACAAGAAACCTCACCAGATGCAGACCTTCAAGCAATGGAATTAAATTAGGAGTTGGATTAAAGGACTCTGGAGTTGACAGAAATAACTGCAAATAGAGGCAGAAAACTGATGAGGAGGAGAAACAGGAGCTGCCCAAGAGACTGGCTGGCAAGAGAAGACAGATCATTTGCTGCAGGATGGCATTTCCAAACTCAAAACCTCAGTGTGCAGCAAGGGCAAAATTATGAAGCAGGTCCTATTCCTTTAGAGGTTCATTCTTAATGCCTTAGTCCAACTTATTAGCAGCAGGACTTAAAAAACCTCCAAGATTTTTTATCAGGTAGAAACTCAAGGCAAGTTCCACAGTGGATTGAAATTATCACTTGATAAGCTAAAGCACAGATATTTTAAAAAGTGATCAGGATCCTTCAGTGCTGCTTCCTGCTCAAAAAGACCCAAGCTAGGACTGTCCCTTGGAAGAGAGGGACAACATGGTTACATCTGCCCAAATGCAACCCAGTTCACTCTGTGATTTGTTCCTTACACCTCACACCTGTCTTGCAGCAAGAGACTGAACAGGTACTGGGCTGTACTGGGTAAAGTGTAGCTACCAGGCCAAGGAAAAGGATTCCCCTTCCATCCTGCATTCCCCAGATCACGTCTCTGCCTTTGGGCTCCCCAGTACAAGACTCAAAGTGACCTTCTGCAGCAATTCCACCTGATGGACAAGAAGAGACCAAGACAACCAGGCTGATCCAGCCTTAAGAGAAGGATGCAAATGGGGAAAATCTTACTGGAATCTTCAAGTACCTATTTGCAACGTGCAGAGGAGGCAGAGCTGGGCTCTTCACAGAGGCAAGGAACAAATGCAGTTGCATGGGAAATTCTTCTTATGCTGCTGAGTTTTCACCTTGTGTGGTGAGAGTGCATTCTCTATGGAAATGGTCGAGAACTACTGCTAGGTTAAATCCTTGTCATCCAAGATCCCCAAACCCAGGTATAGCAGGGAAACACTTCTCCTTTCACCCTACATTTTGACATTCACTTACACACTAGCACACACCAGTGATACCAAATAGCTCACTGAGAACACCCCCTGGTAACACAGATGAAAAGCTCCAACACAACTCAACATCCCCAGTAGGCAGGGAAAAGTGTTCCACACCACACTGCAAGAAAGTTCAGGTCAGATGCTCTCACTTGCCTAGATACAGGTCCCTAGCCTTCTGTGCTCCAAGTTTTATTTCATTGTAGGCATTTCCCTACTGAAAAAGGAAAAAAAAAAGTGGAAATTAACTCTGAGTGACAACTCTAAGTCAATACACAAGACCAAACGTGCAAAACCAAGTTTACTCCTCCCAAAATCTGATGCCAGACCATGACATTGATTGCAGAAGCACTCGAAGGGCTTCAGCTGTTATTTCTTTCCTCTTACAAAGCTTTAACATGTCTCTGAAAACACTCGCCTGAATAAGCTCTGCCCAACAGTAACATGTCTAGAACACAGCATGAAAACTGATACAGGGTGACCAAATTGACCTTTCTCAGCCTGCTCTGGAGCTCCAAGGATTCCACAGGTATTTTCATCCTTGAGTCCTCAGGCAGACCTTAATGCAAGGTGCTGCTCCTGTCAGTGGATAAAAATGACTGGATATGCTACAGGGGACAGTGTTAATGGTATGGGGGAGGGAGGAATATGGGAAGGAAAAGGAGTTGAAAAGAATATATGAGCTAATCATGAGCTTCAATTTTGTGCTCAGCACTGTGCTGTGTTATCACTAAATCAGATTAAATTGATCTTTCTCTAAAAAGCTTTCTGTATCATAAGAGCCAAGGTCAAGACAAACAACATGGAATTCCAGTGGAATAAAACAAAGAACCACTGCATTCAACTCTTGCAAACTGGGGCAAAGAAAGTTGCTATAAACTAACTGTGATCAAAGTAAAATTAGTCAATGTCATTGCCTACAGTGAAAAAAAATCAATAGGGAATGGTAGAAAGTGAATTCACACATTAAGAACTTGGCTTTACAGTTTTCCCAGGTCTAAGTTATCACAGTTTAAATATTCAATGTCTTGACCTTCGTTACACAGACAGCAGAAAATCCAGTGAAGCCTCCTCCTCTTCCCCTCAAACCTTCTTTAGTTAATGTAATCAAGGATGAGATGCAACTTTTTAAACAACAAAACCAAGTCAGATTATCAATTTAAAATAATCTGAGTACTGCATAAAACCATTTAGGTAAACATTTTCTTTCTAGTTGAAGACTTAATTCTACTACCACATTAATTTTCACTCCTCTGCAGCCTGGAGAATCAGGACTGGTATGTAAAAACAATGGTGCTGTCTTCCAGACTGAGAATTCATCTGGAGGCCTGAGACAAGACTTCTCCATCTCACATGTTCTGGATGAGGACCACACTTTTCCACAGCTCTCAACACGATTTAGCAAGAACAATTATTTTACCTGGTACCAGGCAACGTTTAGGCAAACCTACCAAAAAATCTACAAGTGGCAGGACTTCCTACAGTAGCAGGGGGATGCAGTAGACTGACAAAGCAAAAACCCCCCGACAGGATGAAATGGCAAGTTCCAGACACCTCAAGCAGAACGGGTGAACAGAACAAAGGTATTTCCTTATCCTCAACTCCCATTTGAACCAGCAGCCATTGTGAGCCATGAAAAGGAGAGAGAGGAAGTGTTATTCTGTTTTACATACTCAGGAGGCAGATCTACACATGCAAGGATGGACTTTCAAGAGGTATCTATAAAGCAGCAGCTTTATGGTGGATGAAAACATTGTCACTCAGCCGATGTCTTTCTGTGGTGCTCGATTAGTTTACAGAAGTTTAGAGCCTAATTATTTAGACTCATCAAGATAAAAGCATCAGCGAAGAAAAATCCACAGACTTTTGGCAGCTCCACATCCTGAACAGTTTTCTGCTGGTTTTTCATCTTGCTCTGACTCACCCAACATTCTGGAAACCCAAGGACTCCTGAGCTTCCGGAGCGCTCCCGAGCCTCGGGGCTGTTTCAGAGGCGTGCCTGTATCTAAACCAGCAGTCACCCGAAAGTAATGATTCATCACAGACAGACTGTGCTGCACTCTCACTTGTGCCTTCTGCCTTGAAGTTCATTTTATTGACTCCTGGCTTTGAAAAGGCTACAGAAAACAGAGCTAATCCGTGTGCTTTCCGCTGTGCCACACCTCGCCCTCCTAGCGGGAGAAAGGACAGATGGAGGCCAGCCTGCTTCAATTACTTTGTGGTCTCTTAACAATCCTCCTTCACAAAACCATTTCGAAGTACTAAAATCCCATCTAATAACTTGTCACTAAGGGCACACACCTGAATTCTGAAAGCCCAGCTGAGATGAATGGTCTGTCATGAATATTTTATGTGCCTCTCTCCGCAGAAAGTAACCACAAATCACGAGACCAAGAAATTCTTTCCTTCTTTCAGAAATATTTCTCACAAACAATGGACTTGAGAATTAAACATGTCTGGGTTTTATTCAAGTGGTGAGACTCGGCTATTGAATAGGATTTGGCAAAGACAAAGGAAACCTAGAAGGGAACAAGAGATGCCAGCTGTTACCTTGCGGATTTCCTCCCCACATTCCAGCAGGCACTGAAGGGTTGTGCCTTACCCCTAATCCCCACGGATATGCTGCCAGTATCATTTACTGCACACTTTTTGCAATGTTTCTGCAGTGGGTTTTGCCTCTCTGCCTTGTCAGACTGCACAGGACAGCAAATCAGTATAGATGGGGGTAACCCACGAGAGGCACAGCCCACCCCTCTTGAATCTCTCTTGCCCTTACCAAAGCCATAACATTTGCTAAACTAAAAGTTCTCTGCTGTGCTGCCAGAAGACATGTTAGCCAAAGGGATTGCAAAGGGTGTAAAGCCAAAGGGGTTTGCTGGAGGCTACAGGCAGGGGTGGATTTCTTTGCCAGTCATAACGTGTCACAAGCACTGTCCCACGTGGCTGAAGTGAGCCAAATCTGCCTTCCTCGAAAGACATCCTTGTACTACCTGAGGAGCCTGAAATACAGTTTGAGTAAAGGCCTCCTCCTACTGGCCAACCCAAATGGTCCTCAAGGCAGGAGAGATGGGACAAGGAGCCGAGCAATGAAAGGAAACTTCCAAATTCCTTTGGGTAAAACTGTTTAAGATCTCCAGCGACTTCTGCCACATGGAAAAAAAAAGAGAAGTCTTTTGCCTTGGTCTACTACACCCTGACAGAATTTGTATGAACCACTGTTATGACCTCTGCTGCCTCTCATCCAAGCCCTAAACTTCCCTCTCCGAAGAGTAACACAGGAATTTTGCTGTTAGCCATGGAAGAGGGTGAGCTCTGACCTCCTGACCATGGTCCATCAAGCTGAGGACCACACCACCACTGGGAGGTGAAGGTGACTGCTTTAGCGCAGAACATCAACCAGTATTTTCTCAAGTTCACAAAGGCAGTGCCCATGCCTTCACCTGCAGTGCTAATTTGAACAAAAGCTGGTGCTCCACACAAGCTGTGATCAATCAAATGCACACAGAACCTCCTGGAGACACCCTTCCCCATGTGATCCTCAGGCATCAAGATACTTTGGCTGTTGTCCAGAGCAAGTGATGAATAATTGTAAGAAATCGTGAAAGATACAAACCCCTTTGTTTTTAACATCTTTACAGGAACCAAGTTAATACAGTTCCTCTGTCATCCTATTCTCCCTCAGAGGGAATGGAGAGAAATTGCATCTGGAAATCCAGGTGGCTGAGCCCTGTAACTCTTCCTCTTGAATCTCCATATAAATAAGCATTTATATTCAGAATTTTCTGTTTTAAAGAAACAGAATAATCTGCCTTTTTTTTTTAAGCTTGGTACCATGTTGCTTTAAAGTTGTGAGATATTGCACCCATCTTTCAGCATTTGATTGCCTTAGGTGACCTATTTTAAATGGTCCTATGGTTCAAAGCTCTCAGAAGCGTGGTATTAAGGCATAGAACGTGAGGAGTTTTCTTTCCAGGGAGCAGACTGTGTTTGTATTACATTCCTTTAGATTCTGAACTGCAAATCCCATCCCCTTGGAGCCAAAAGGGGAAAAGATAGTTAAAAATATCCCAGCAGTCATACAATCAGTTGTCTGTATTTTTTTGAATCTTTAAAAAAAAAAAAAACAAAAAAAGGAAAAAAAAAATCTCATAAGTAGAGACAGAACAGAGTTCCAGATATGGGTTCTTGGGAGGGATATTCCATTTTTTTTTGGCACCTTGTGATTCTAACAGCTGTTGTCCTCCCATTGAAAAATCTGCCTTTAAAAAGAGCTCTTTATCAGCTGTGTTTTGAGCTGTTACAGTTGTGGTTGGTTTCCTGTGAAAGCTGCTTTAGGGCTCCTGCCATCCCATGCCCACCCCGCCATCACTCCAGCTCCTCCCACCGCTTCTTCATTCACTGGTTGCCTGTCCTTGTGGCACTGTGGATGTGATGACTCCTGTCTGGGCTGGCACTGCTCCACTGGGCTCTTCTATCCGAGGTCTTTTCACTTCAGGTTCACTGGAGGAGGCTGCTGCTGCCGTCTCTTCGGTCCCTGGCTCGCAGACCCGGCTGACTACAACAGGAGTGGACGAGCTGGCCTGGGCTGCAAGGAGCTGCAGTGGATTTGTAAGAGCTGGGAAGGAGGATAAGAGAAAGAAGCAGAATTAGTGGGATGAAGCAGAACAAGCATTTGCTATTCCAAGAAAAGAAAGAAACCAAAACTCCACCGTCCAACGCGACAGCTGGCACACGGTCAAGTGGTGCTTTCCAGCGCATTTTGAAAGCCTGGTTTGCCTTGTCCTTCCCTCTTCCTCCACAACCTCAGCTTTTCAAGTTCACCAAACCAGCACCAACCCCTCTCACAAAAAACTTCCTTCTTCCTATCCTGTCAAACAAGGCATTGCCAGCTAAGTATCCACCCCCAGCAGGGGAGTATCAAGGTCTGGTTAAAACTACAGCACATCTCTTTGATTGGTAGTTCTGATTGTAGGTGGCCAGAGAATTTCTCATGAACTCCAACACCCAGGTGCTGGGCCTTTTATTTGGAGGTTCAGAGGCTCTCTTGAGCCCTGCTCGCCCAGGAAGAACAAACCAGGCTGTGGGGAAACAGAATCCAAATATTGAGTGTACTGACAGCTCACTTGTAAAGGGGCAGGAAAGAGGTTACCCTAGACAACCACATGTGTTCCCATCAGAACTGGGATCAGAACATAGGAATTCCTGGCTTCCAATCTTGTATTGCAGTACTGACACAAGGTCTCACCCTCCCATTAATAAAAGTGGTGAGAAAAAAGATAATTTAAGTAGCAACCCTCTGTAAAAATGTCTACAATTCCTAGTTCCAGACAGAGAATGTGCTTACGCATTGACTTTGGCACATACCACTGCTTGGAAAACAAAACACATGCAGTTTTTGGACTCTGCATCAATCAGAGAGGAAGCCAAAGGGGACTCAGGAGACAGCACATCCTCTGCCCTCTAGACTCATTTACGAAGGATGGAATGACTGAACATCAGTGCCGTGTTCACTGCTAAATGCATGAAAAAAGGAGCCCTAGGATAAATAAACAAAGCAAACAGAACAAAGGCCCTCAAAGCCCAGTAACTTCTACCAAGACATGGGAAGGAAGCTGTAGAGTGTCAAGAGGATGAAGGGAAAAAAATAGGGTAAGGATGAGGGCAGTCAGCAATTACAGCTTAGTGACTTAGAGAACCTAAATCATGCAGCTGAAGAGAAGTTAACTTAGTACAGATGAAAGTCAAGAGACTCAGGCTTTGTTTTGTGAAAAAAAATTTACTGCCACTTTCAAAAAAACCTCAGATGCAACCGGAATACTTCCCAGTTTGATGACAGTTAAAAAGTTTGGTGAGATTAAAATATTTTAATATAAAAACATTAAATAAAAAACTGTCTGATTCTATAATAGACAAACACTACTGCTGGTTAGTGGAAGCTTGACCTATCTGATCTATTAATATCTTATAATAATTGCATAAAAACCTTATCACTATCATTTTTTGATAGTTCCAAAGAGATCCAATTTAAGTGCAAGCCAGGTGATAACTGTGAAGAGATGTGGCAGAAAATTTTGTAGAAAAATTCCTACCTTCATGAAAGGCATCCAAAGCCCAGCGGTGCCCTTCATTTCAAACTCTCCAAAAGCACCAGCCTGAGGCAGCAGATGCTTGGCATCTCAGTGAAAAAAGCCGTAAGAAACCTGGATATTCCCATCCCCAATTGAACAAAACCTGAGGTGCTGAGCAAGCAAGAAGAGGAGGCTGCCAAGACACGGCTTGCATGGAATTTCGAAACACCATGCTTGACAAATGACTAGAACACATCCTGTGTATACAAAAAATACTACAGTCATTCACCTGGTGAAATAGATCTTTCTCCTCTCAGGCTCTAAAACTTTAAGATGGGAAAGTATGTTATTTTCTTATTACTCTATGGAGTAATGTTTCACAAGAGCTAAAAAGAGTACCATGGAAATTTTATTATTTGGCATGCTACAAGCAAAGGCTGTTGGTCAGGAGAAAAATGAAAACAGGCTCTCCACAAGAATCACTGACACTTTCAACAGTAACCTCAAGAGGTAGAGAGCCTCAGTAGTAATAACTGCATAGCCAAGGGCAAAGGAAGGACACTGGACTTTTCTGCCAGAGAGCAGGACCTTTCCCCCAGAAAAGGGAGCAGAGGTGGACAGACAGGTACCTCCCACCGACACTTACAGCCCCAGAAGCGGAAGAATTGCAACACCTTTGAGATGGACACACGGAATAACTTGATACACAGTAAGCAAGAAGAGCAAACACTTGCAGCTTTCCACCCTGCCTGCTAAGCTCGGGCAGCGCTGCCAGCCCAGGAGCTGGGGAGCAGACCCACCGTAGGCGCTGCCGGCGATGCTGTTGGTGGGCACGGCGTGTTTGCCGTTCTGGGTGACCGCCCGCACCGGGAGCTGGTGCTGCCCCAGGGCCACCGGAGCTGCCTGCTGCAGGATGGTGACAGTCTGCCCAGGGACACCCTGGGCCATCTGACTGGCCACTGTCTGGATAACACGGCTGGCCGTGGGGATGGTGGCAAACGCGATCGTTGGCTTCTCGTCCATGCCTGTGGAAGAGCAGAAGAGACAACGATCAGTCACTGCCCTGGCTTAGAGGCAGGGTTTATTCTCATTAACACTCAAGCAGGGATACATGCCCCAGGCTTACAACACCTCAGCACCACAGGTGGTCAGGGATGAGTATTTGGAAATAACATATTCTATATTCTAAGATATTCTCTATTGCACATTTACTCTATCAATATTAAGAACATTTTTCTTAGAGCGTAAGCCACAAGAAAAATTTTTAAAAAATCAAAACCATCAATTTGACCCTTTGCCCTAAAAAGGCATCACCTCCCTTATTGGCACATCACAGCTGTGATACGGACAGCAGGCACTGCAAATCTCAAGAGCTTACTTTGCAATTTCAAACGAACTGGCCTGACTTTCAATACCACACAGCAGGAGAAGGCATTAAGATCTTAAACAATGCCTGGAGCCAAAAGTCTGCAGCAGCTTGCTGTCAGGCCTGCATGGAAGTTGATTTACAAGGAGGTCTTCCCACAACTGCCAGTTTTTGCTGTGCAAGTATAGGAAAAAAACAGGATGGAAGAAAAATAAAAAAATAAAAAAGGAGAGCTGAGTTCTGGACAGAGGTGACTGCTTGAGAGCACTGAAACACTTTTCTCACTTCCCAAGATAAGTAGGGGGTCAATTCAGCAAGCATGCAACAGATACAGGAGAGCATCCTGCCAGGCAGGCAAGTAAGGAGAGGAACACCACTCTTCCAGGGGCTCTGTGGGTCTCAGAGAGAGGGCAGGATGCGCAATCTCATTAGTGCTGTAAGAATTAGGCCTCTCCCATTTTAACATTTGCACACAAGAGTGGAGTTAGATGGCACATAAGCACTGAGCTGAAACCTGCAGGCAAGCAGATGGGGATAGGCAAGAGAAAAGGCAAGGAAAACAGGGAGTTCAGGAAGGAGAATGCAGCAACCAGGGAAAGTAGAGGCTAGAAAAGGACACGAGTGGGACAAGTAGAGAAGGAACATGCAACAGCAAGAACTAGGGAATGAAAGAAGGGAGCAGGTGAAGGGCAGCTGCAACTGTTAGCGCTTCAGGAACACGTATGGGATCCAGACAGGAATTTCTAGAGAATGCAAGTGAAACTCAAGCAAGATAACCAGTGCTGAACTAAAAATGCCAGTGGTCCTGCTGCTGCAGGAGGGGAAGCTCTTTGTCATTTTTTCCTTCCCTTAGAGAGGGACCGTTGTCCCACTGCCCACATAAAAGCAGTGAGACAAACCAGCCTTGCTGCTGGTACAATATACACTGACCTTGTAGCACTAAGACCTTCTGAAATGGGGAGCAGACAAGGTGTTGTCTAGATTACAGCAAGAGAATATTTAACTCACTAAATCCCCCAAGGCTGGAATTTCCAGCTTAGGGACAAAAAAAGTCTTTTGTTCTAACTGGTTTTTGAAGATTGCTTTAACGGGGCACTGCCTGCACTTCCAGAAGCACATGCTTTCCTCTAGGAATACATGCTTGCAGAAAGGAAGGGCTCAATCATTTATTTACAAGGCCATCCTGAAGCAGAGTTGCAGCCTTTCCCAGGCTCTCTCTTTTGGCTGGAAAACGCAGACACTTTCATAGCCAATTATACAGGCACAATATTGGTATTGGGGATAATTCCAAAAGCATGAAGTGACAGGACAAGAATGAATGGCTTCAAACTGAAAGAGTAGGTACAGATGAGGTATTATGAAGAAATTCTTTCCTGTGGGGGTGGGGAGGCCCTGGCACAGGTTGCCCAGAGAAGCTGTGGCTGCCCTATCCCTGAAGCGTCCACGGCCAGGCAGGATGGGGCTTGGAGCAACCTGGGATAGTGGAAGGTGTCCCTGCCCACTGGAAGGGGGATTGGAATGAGATGATTTTCAAGGCATCTTCCAATCCTAGATGATTCTATGATAATAAGAAAATTTTAAGCACTGAATGTTTTTTCAGGCTCCAAAGTCTCTTAGTTTTGTTCCCCAGGAGGCAAGGGAGCACAGCTGTCCTGCTATCTGGTGGAGACAAAAAATGGATGAGCTCTCATTTGGTTTAAGTTTCACCTGGAGAAACATTTTTTTTAAGGGCTCAGTGCCCAGGGAGTGAAAATGTTCAACCACTCTCCCCTCCAAGCCTGCTCAAGACTTATTAGCAGAGTAGCAAGGGAGGTGAAAAGCTACCTCGGTGGTCACCAGCTAAGTCCAACACTGCTCCTGCAGCTTCATGAGCTCTTCCTGCTGTGCCCTGGTTTGTGAGGATGTATCCATTTGCAGAGTTTGCAGAGGAGGTCACCACTCGGACCATGGTGACAGTGGGAGCTTGTTGAACTACGTGGATTGCGTGGCACGAAGGCTGCTGAGAAGTCACTATTGATGCTGGCATGTAGGCCACTGGTTTGGCCACCAGGGTGGATGGTCGGGGAGGGACAGCCATAATCACTGGCTGGGCACTCACTGGAGATCCTGAACAGAAGAGAGAAGCACATGTTAACAGGAGAGCCAAAAGACCAAATTTCATCTATGCACTTCTGGTCTACTCAAGGCTTCAGCACTGGCAAGGCTGGAGGTAAAAACAAAAGAAAAAAAAAATCAAGGCTTCAAAAATACCACCTTCAAACTTCTCCTCCCTAAGGTACAAAACCACTACTTGTCATCTGAGCACATTTCTGTGAATAAAAGCCATAACAAACATTACGAAAATCTCCCAAACCAAACTTTTCTTAATGAGCTTTGCCTTCCAACTTCACCCCACACCTCAGGTCAGCACAGCTGACAAGCAGATATTTACCAGGCCCTGGCCACAGCACCAGAGCTTGGTGTAGCCAAGCTGATCTTATCCAGAGGCTGGCAAATGAGTGCAAGTGAGCTGTGTGCTGCCATGGCTACTCTGCTGTCACATCTCTACAGCCACCTAGTTCAAGGTTAGATCAGGTGTCTCTACACATTCTGCCCCTCCTCCACAGAGCAGTAAAAAAAATGGTTTGAAGTTGTACTTGCACCGTCAGTCTCTAATAACAAAGTGGAAAGAGAGTCCTGGATCCTCCAGTAACACACTGCAGAAGCCTTCCTGGGGTGTCCCCAGCACAGCACGTGGGGCAAGTGAACAGCCACCCTCTGGAACAAGAGCTACTCACCGGGTGCACTCTGGGAATACCGATACTCTGGAACTGAGGCTAGCTTTGACCCAAAGTCGTGATCGTGTGGAATGGGTGAGCCCTCCCGTGACAGGCACTCTGGAGTCTGTAGGCCACTAGAGTGAGGGGACAGCAGGCCAGGGTGAGTAGGGGAGGCAGGAGCACTCCTGAAACACCAAAACATAGTGTTGGCAAGTGCAGATGCATTTTGACCACAAGACAGCAGCAGAGACCTGGAGTTATGTCCAGTACAGGATTCTCTAGGAAGGACAGCCTTTCCTCCACAATATCCTTTCTGCTGGGAAGAGTTGAAAGGTACACAGTGTTGTGACCCCACAAACACTCCAGCACCAAACACTGCTGTGTTATTCCTTGCTGAAGGGAACTGGGCCCTTCAGAGTAGGGTTAACATTTCACCGTTAGACCCACTGTAGACAGAGAAACCCCAAATGCTGCATGCTCAGATCAGTTTTACAACTTCAGATCATTCTCAAAGAACCTCTGTCAGAGTCTGAGAGTGACAGGGAGAAGAAGAAAGATGCAAGCACAGGCAAGTGTCTGGCCCTGCATATGCTTACAGAGCAGTTGCTTCCTCTCCTCCCTGTTGCCTCCCTTCCCAACCCCTCGGTTCCCACCTCTGGTCCCAAACACGTGAGGAATTGTACATTTCCTTAATGACAAACCAGAATAAAAAACTGAAAAATTCTCCTGCTGTTTCCCCCACATTTTAACAGACAGAAAATAGGAGGTGTGGGAGGAATGTTCCATGAAACTGCTCCAGCTAGTGCTGAATTCCAAGTCTTCTCCTCATAGCTACAGGGCTCGGAGAAGCTGTCACTGCACGAGGCAGTGGAGCTGACTGCAGCAGGCACACAGAACTCCCGTTGCTTCACTGCTGACAATCACCATCAACCTGATCTTCCCTATAGGAGAGTGTTTTAAATACCACAGAAGTTATTCCCACTATGATCTAATCCACATCTAAACACAGCTTTCCTGAAATCAGAGACTGGCATCTGAAAACACTTACTCCAGTGATAACTGCTTTGCATTTCTCTGAAATGATGCCAAAACAGATACATTATTTGATGCATTTTTGCAGTTTGAAGCTGGATTTTTTTTTGTTAAACACTTAAGAAGTCAGAACAATTTCAAGCTTATGCCTCAGGACTAACTATTTCACCTCTCAAACTATAAACAGAAGCAAAGTTTACTCACTGTACTTCAGGAGAAGTTTTAGTTTATTTTCTTTGTAATGAGTTTGGCACAGAGATGAGAGGAAATCAAAGTTACCTGGAGGAGAGAGGCCCAAAAGGTGTTCGGAAGCAGGACACTCCTCTTTGCCTTCTTTTTCTAAATGCTTGTTCTACAAGTTTGGCTTCAGAGGCAGGGTCAATTCGCCAAAAGGAGCCTTTTCCAGGCTCCTCTTGGGAGCGTGGGACTTTAATAAAGTAACGGTTCAAGGAGAGGTTGTGCCGAATGGAATTCTGCAGGAAGCAGAGGAATGAGGTGATTATTTTGCCATGAAGAAGTATGTAACAAAGACAAATGGGTTGCACCACACAGCTTGGAAAAATAAATCCACACTGCCAGAATCAGTGTTGAAGGTAGAAACAAGTCACTCAGCTCGCACAGCTCCAAAGTCACAGGAGAACAGCAGGAAAGTGAGAAAACAGTAGAGAAAAGCGTCAGAGTTTCTCCTAACCAAGCTGAAAGATGGGTTTGCTTGGTACTAACCATTACTTAAATACATCTGGAGCCAGGCAGAGTAGTGACTTCTCTGTGGAAAGCCATGAAAGCAGAGCTTTTGCTGAGGCAGGGGGAAATCACTGCAAACCACATCAGAACCCTCTCAAAAGACAAGGCTTTATTCTCGGCAAGCGGAAAAAGTTGCCTGAGCCTGTGCTAACTGCTCACCTGCCAAACGATTACCAGGGTGCCCAAACATGCCCTAGAGGGCACTGCATCTCACACTAATCACAATGCAAGGCAGCCAACATGCCCTCAGCTGGCTCTAGGAGGAATCCATGAGCTGTGTGGCACTCTGCAGCTCTCTAGATGATGACAAGACTGTTTATCCTTTCTATCGCAACAGCCCACCTCTTACAGGGCGTAGCACTGGCTTTTGGGCTGAGGAAGGGCTCAGCAAGCCTCAGTGAGCACAAACTCATCCCTCTTCCACTTTCAAAACAAAACAAAAGCTTTTCTAGCATGTTTAGACGATGTCTTCACTGGTGAAGCCCTACAATGCCACTGGAGAGGAGAGAAAAAGGCAACTTCACTCGCTGCTGAAATGCAGCTCTCTGAAGCAGGATGCAGCAACTGGCTCACAAAGCGCAACTCTGCCGAGCAGGTTAGGGCAGGAAGTGAATTCCACAATTAATTAGAACTGCAGGGAAAAGCCAGGGAGGCAGAAATGTATTTATTCCAACTGCACTCAGAGGGCACCAAGCAGTACTGCTCCTGCCAGTTGCACACAGTGAAATCAGCAGCTGCGAGAGCCTTTGCAGCTGTATTAGTGTGTTACATCCAAATGACAACACCCATGGCAGAGGCGTGATGCCAAGAAAAAGTCTGAAAGCAGGTGGAGCTGAGGTTCCTGAAACTTTGGAAGCAGCCCTCAAGTGAACACTGAAGCTTGATTTAGCACGTGTTAACTACATCCAAACTCTCCTGTGAAGCTGCTCAGGTTTCCTTGAGTACCACAAGGAGTGCATGGACTCACAGTTTCCCAAGCTCCCACTCAAATTCAAAACTTGCCAACTGTGACTGAGGCAATGGAGTTGATACACTGGGAAAACAAAACATCTGTAATGATTTAAGGTGCTATGATTAAAAACGAGAGCCTCAGTTTTAAGTTGGATATCCTCAGCTTGGACAAATCATGCCAAAGAAAGGTGAGGTGAAGGATTAAGCAAGTATCTGGGCAAAGGAGTGACTGACAGCAAGGATGCAGGGAAATAAAATACAAAATGAAAGACACAAGACTACAGCATTACAAGAGGAACCAGAGAGCCCAACAGTAACACCCTACATTGCCCTGTACAAAGTATTCCAAAAAAACCCCTAATCACCCACAAATGAACTAGTCAGCTTGTGTTAAACAAATTCACTCTGGGAACAGTCAAAGCAGCTCTATTCCCAGTGCCCCAAATCTTTAATAAATGCATTTCAAAGCAGATAAGCCCTGTCAAAGTAGTTTAAAAGCTTGTCAGTGCCAAGAACTCACCTGCCAGCCTTTGTCAGCAGTCCTGTAATATGGATAATGCTTGGTAATGTGGGCATAGATCCCACTTAGTGTTAATTGCCTGTCCTGTGCTGAAGATATAGCCTGCACAATTAGCTGAGCATAAGAATAGGGTGGCTTGGATTCATCCTAAGCAAGAAAAAGAAACAAAAAAAAAACAAACAAAAATTTACTCACCAACAAAGAACTCCTACACTGCAGTGTACCACAACCCAAACTTAAAAAGCACATTGGGCTGTAATTTTCACTGATGCCAAGAGAGCAGCAGGGCAGCTAAGAGAGCATCAGCTCTCCCACTGCTGTTTTATGCTGCCAGCACCCCATTTAGCACAAGCATTTGTGTGCCAACAGAACTATAGGGCTGAGCCAGATGAAAGTATCTCCTTCCCTCTCCCTCAAACACACACAAACCCCAACTTCAATCTGATTCTGTTCTCCACTGAATTCCCCACACATGCTTACAGCAGCACAAGGAACAGGGTCAAGACAGGCAACTGGAATCAAAAAATAGAGGGTATAGGTACATTCCCTGCTTTCTGTGTTCATGATTTAAAGCCCCCAGTTCTGCCCAGCTACAGCTACACTCTGCTAGAAAGGTTTCAGGCAGCATGTTATCAGCCCTCCTCCCAGCAACAAGCCCAACACGAAACCTGATCCCACCCCTTCCCTTCTCCAGCAGGATTTGTTTCATTCTAGGAACTTTAATTTGTTTGCTAGATCTCGTATTTCCAACTCTTTGCATTACACCATCAAGACCAACCCTTCTTGTCTCGAGGGAGAATTAAGTCTACAAAAAAAAAAAGCCATCTAGTAGTATGCTCCTCCACCCAATCCCAAATCAGGTGGTTTTGGATCTGGACTTTTAAACTTTGATCTGAAGATCAGCTCACCAAAATTACATTTTATCATTCTAACTAAGTTATTTTTTAATCTAAATTCCACTTGCTACTCTCCTCGTTTAACGCCTACTTGACAAGCCTTCATGTTTGTTTTAAAGTCTGACTACAGACTTCTCATGACAAGGACCTGGCTTCTTCCCCTGCTTCTGCTTTCTCCAACTGTGTTTTGCAAAATACCATTAATTAAAAGAAGAAAATGAGACACTGAATTTTACATGCCTCTTCTTTATGGGACCTTGATTTATCAAATAAGCAAAAAAATTATTCTTGCTTAAACACTTTAGTGAGTGATTTGAATATGTTTTGGGCAGCTAAGCAAGCAGAGACTACCACTAAGCCAAGGACAGTTTGAAGGAATGACCTCAAGCCCCTGAAGGACACTGTACACAGCACCCTTATGGCCAGGGGGCTCTTAAACCCCTTTGAACTCTAACCAGAACTAGCAATAAAGCCCCAGGTTTTAATAATCCTCCCAAGGAGCACTGCTGGGTAAGTAATGTTTGTGTGAACCTTTGGGCTGTCCCCGCCAGATGCATCAGCCTGCTGCTCTGATGCTGCCTTTGCTGCATACTCTGCTGCCAGCTGCAGATCCGAGGTAATGTTGTGAACAAAACGATATCCTGAGGATCCAGCACCACGTGGACTGGCTGGGCAAGAGTTGGGAACACTGGAGAAGCAAAAAAAAAAAAAAAGAATACATTTGTTACTTCATTTACGAACAAGGCATGCAGTTGTTACTCTCAAAGGCACAGTAAAGCTCTCTGGTCATGGAGAAGCAGATGCAATGGCCTTGCTTTTGCCCCTGTGGCTTATCCAAAGCCCAGACAGATTGAGAAAAAAACCCACCAGAGATAAAACTGGAATTCCTACAAAATCCTGACACTCCCTGCCACATACACTTCCTGTAAGCACAAAAGAGCAGTGTTTCAAAGTATTAAACAACTCCTTTGTGTTTACAGAAGCACTTAAAACTTCAAACAACACACGGTGTATCCGGGATGAATATTTAAGTAAATGAACAGTTTGTTATTATGACTTGGGAATGAACAACACACCAATCTCCTTGTAACACGGACCATATTTAATCAATCCTTCTAACAGACAGTTCTACAGTATCAGAGCTACAGCACCCAGAGCAGGGATCTGCCATGAAGGTCCCTAATACCACACCTGAGCTTCACCAGACCGTACCCTGACACCACACAGCTGAAGAGAGAGGTTTCCTTAATTCCCCCCACACTCATGCAGCCAGCAAAAGGGAGCTGCACTCCCTGCCTACACACAGAGGTAGCCCAACAGTAGTTTTGGTTGGAAAAGGCACAGAGTGGCAGGGCCACCACAAGATGGCATTACAGGAACGGCGACTGAGCACCACAGGCTGTGAAAGCTGATAAAAACGCTACAAACACATAAAAGGGGGCTATAATTTGCAACATCACTCAGGCACACAGAAATGAGTGCTACAAGATGAGAACTAATTAGAAAGGCTTGTCTAGGGATCACACATCCTTGATTTGTGGGGTTGGAAGGATCACAGAATCAAAGAATGGTTTGAGTTGGAAGGGACCTTAAAGATCACCTTGTTCCAAACCCTTGCCATGGGCAGTGACACCTTCCACTGGACCAGGTTTTTCCAAGCCCCATCCAACCTGGCCTGGAAGGATGGGAGGAGAGGGATGAGTCTGGGAAGCTGAACTTCCCTTTTTCTGTCTCTCCCTTGTCCTGTGCTGTCCAGAATTGAGGGATGCAGTGCCAGAACAGCAGGATGCACAGCCAAATCCCAGGATTACAAATGTCTTATAGGAGCAGAGAAACAGTAAACAAGAAAAGAAACCAATACACAGAAGATTTACATAGCAAAACAAGCAGCTCAAATTGTATGAAAAGATGCAAATTGAAGCTCACAGCTGGAACTAGAATTCAGTAAAACCGGCATAAACAATCCTCTTACTGGTGAAATGCCCAATAACTGACACAAACAAATGCAGTAACTGACAACCATCAGAGCACTGCACCAAATGCTGTATGAAAAAACACAGAATACGGTCCCTTCCTCAAAAGGTGACTGTCTGGATAGCTCCCCCCACACACACAGGGATGGCGAGGAAGCAGTGAGACAGCCCTTGTTTGCTCAGTGGGCTATACCTTGGGTGCAGAAGCAATCTGTCAGTGTAAGGAATGACCATTTCCTACCACAGTCCAGCCTGTAAACTGAGAAGTGCTGCTACTCCTTATGGTGTCTCTGCAAATGGCTGCAGTGCTGAGCTCAGCACAACCCAGACTGGTTTCTTTGAAAAGTGAATTACAGGATGGGGGGGGGGAATCTGGGGGACAGAGAAAAGGCAGCAGAAATATTCAGCCACAACAAACCCTTGCAACAGAGAACCCAAGCTCACTCTTGCCCTATATACCAGCCTTGTACAGCACCTGGTAACCCTTTCAGTGCCCACCAACAGCCCTTGGCATTAATGGGGGATGCTGTCCAGGAGCACAGCAGAAGGTAAAGCTTTCAGGCAGTGCAGGGTATATAATGTTGATGAGCTCATACTTATAGATCCCCCTCTGCCAGAGATAAAGGCATTTCTTACCCAGCCTTTCAAAGAGCAGAGACCTGTTTGTGCAGGAAAATGAATGAAAATTTCCTACTCCAAGCTTTGGAAGTGGATAATACTAAACCACAGAAGACACTCTTGATGTCTTAGTATTCACATGAGGAGCTAGTGTGAATTTAATTATTCTGCTGTCATTTTTCAATAGCTTCTTCACATACACACTTCTTATAATGTGCAGATAATTACAAGTGAAAGCCATTTTCATACATGAAACAATGACAAACCAAAAACACAGCGATTCTTTTTGTGTTTGGCACCCGAGCAATTATTTTAACACAAGGGCTAGAAATGGAATAGGATGAAACAGAGTTTTCTGATTTTGTTTTTTGTCTGCAGAAATACACAAACAGCAAACCACTGAGACAGCAGCCAAAACTCAGGACAAAGATATGGAAGAGAAAAAGTTCTCCAATAAATCCATGCTCTGCAGAGCTGTATTTCTCGCTTTTTCTTTTCCTTTTTAATAAATACATAAACAAAAATAGATAAAAGAATTTATTCCTTTATTCAAGATCAGCAGAGCAAGCAGCTCAGTTTTTGCCTCTCCAGCTCTAGCTTCTGAATTTTAAGTATGATCTCTTGCTTTAAAAACCAAACAAAAACAAAAAACAAAGGGAGAAACCCATCCCTTGCAGGGCTGTGATTCTCTGGAGTGTTGACAAAGCCCCTCCAAACTAAAATGTTAATAACTTGCAGAAAAGCCAGCCTCTCCCAGCAGATACTCACTGAAGAACATGATCATGATCATCCCCTAAAGAAGCAGCTGCCTCTCGGGATGACCACAGTGATAGCCCAGGATTTGGAAGAGATACTAATCTTTTATCAGAATGAAGCTCTTTTGTCCAGGTAGATCTGCTTCCTTTCAGCCTGGATCAATGATCAAATCAAGGGATGTGAGGACAGGACAAACACCAGTGTTTAGCCACTCCATGCACAGACAGGGTAACACATGCTGCTGAGTGTTCAAGCTCTCAGTCAATCATCACAGCTCTTCAGAGAGGAGGCAGAAAGAGCTGACTACTGGAAAAAACAAGGAGACACAATCTGTTCCCCTCCCAACATGGGACAGGAGGAGTGAAGAAACAGTTTTACTAAAAATACCCCTCTGAGGGTTAAGTTAAAATTAAACATTAGTGCAGTCAAAAGAAAACAAGCAAACACAATGCAGTGACATCAGTTTCCTGGAGTTCCTGGAATTCTCCTCACCACCCAGAGCCGGGGGCTGGCCGGGGATGCTTGCATGCACTCACACCCCCTTTAAAAACATTATGAAACAAAGAGTTTTCCCTATAAACACCTGTTTGTGCTATAAAATAAAAATCAACTGCAAGGACAGTAATAATGATTTGTTGGATATTAACACTGCATCAATACTTGGCCATAATTTGATCCATGTTGATACTACAACCTTCCACTGAGAAAAGCACAGCTAGGTTTGCAATTTCACCCTGCTCTGACATCCTAACACATTGCTGTGATCCATGCTTACTGTCCATGCTGGCAAACTTATTTTACAAGCAATCCAAGCTAATTTGGGTTAAGCTTGCCTGTTATGGAAGAGAGCGTTCTGGAGAGGAAGCAAGTGTTTTACACCACTGAAAGACACACAGAGCATGGAAGCAACCCAGCCACAGTCACCCACAGTCTTAATCCCATGGTACCATGGTTAATGCCCCAAGTGCCAGAGATCTTTGATATCCACTGAGGATTCAGCATCTCAACCTGAAACACTGGCTGCAGGCAGCCACTGAGCCACAGCTCTCTAAATACCATGCTGAGAACTCAGCTTTAGAATCAGACTACAACCACGTGCTGAATCACACCAGTCCTCTGCAGCATGTTTTCCATTTCAGACTTAACCCTTCTTTGGCAGGAAGGCCAGAAAGCTGAGGGCTGAAGGCAGTGTCTGCAACACACTCACTCATGTAAGTGGCAGGATGCCTTTTAAACATGGGGCTTGAACGTCCTTTGTAGCACCACGATTCACTTTCAACTCCTGCCAAGAGGAACCCAGCCTGTAAGTTCACAGCACTTGCTAGTAGCAATTAACTCTAAGCTGCTGGAGAGTGTGTACAATGTGCTGCACTGCTATTGGAGTGTCCACAATCAGTTTGTTTAACCAAAGAATCAGCCTGCAAAAATAGGACGTACCACGGTGCGCATGGTGCACTCACACCACGACACTCTGTGTTGCTTGTCTACTCTCATTTAAAGGAAAAAAAAAAAAAAAAAGGAAAAAGGATAGAGCAGATCCAGAGAAGGTACTGACAGGGATAAGTAGGATGATTGGAGACATGGAATGGATTTCATACAAGAAAAAATTGTTTAAGACAGAAGCTGAGGTGCAAAGTGACAGAGCTATAAAAACAAAGCCAAGAGGAAGTGTTTAGCTCCCGGCCTCTTGCAACAGAAGAGATGGTGAGCACAAAATGAAACTAAGCAGCACGTCCAAAACAAAAGAAAGTGATTCTACTTCTGTGGCTACACAGTGGAATGACATGCTGTAAGACAGGGCTGACCATAAAAGTCTGTGTGAATGGAGAAGGCCAGTACACAACTTTTGGGGAAAGGGAAAGACAGGGAAGCCATCAGGGGCTTTATAAGACACACAGTCAGAAAGCCCTGCTCCAAAGCAGTCTCCTGTCCAAGAAAATGGACACCTAAGTCAGCATTACTCTGTTTTCTGTGATCTTATACGGCCCCCAAGATACCCATGTCTGAGGCAGAGCACTGTGCTAGATGGATCTGTTCCCTGGGCACACTGAGACTCTCATGTAAAGGTTTCCACAGTCTCTCAACACTAGGCACATTTTATGGACTAGGGGGTAATAAAAATAAAAATGAAGCAACGAGTGCTTACATTATTTATTTACAGTCATATTACACGTCTGTGAACAATCTGGAAACAGAAACACTCCCAAATTCCAGTGCCAACTTCCCCAGAAGGAGAGGCAGTACTAGAACGCAGGAAAGTTGCCCTTTTATTACTCAGTCGAGGGTTCAAGCTATGGAGGCTAAATTTAAGCCAGGTATATGGAGGAAGCATCTATCCTTTCTATGACAAAGAGGAAAGACTACCTGGGATCCCATGAAAAATTGTTCACCTGACTTGGAATCTGCACTGCTAAAGAAGAACAAAACCATGGCTGGTTTAGGATATGGTATGAACACGGCAGTGCCTTTGAAAAATTCCCACGTGCACATTTGTGAAGCAGGTACAGAGACACAGCAGGGCTAAGAGCTACGGCCTTGGCAACGCTGCCAGTATACAGATTCCAGTCTGACTGGGCATTTTTTAAGCCCCTGCTGGGTAAAGAGAAAAATCACTATTTCTTAAAATCGTCCCCAGTCTCTTCCTCGAATGCAAGGTGGAGGTGTGCTGCTCTGGGCACAAGGACTATGGTTAGAGAAACCGCACAAACCTCTGACTACCCCAATCCTCCACGAGCCTGCAAAAAGGGGCATGAAGACACAGGGACGCTTTTTACGTGCAATAAGCAAGAATCAGGTCAAAGTACAGCCTTTGGACTTGCGAAACAAGCCTTTCCACGATACACCAATCAGCAAGAATGGCTGAGAATCCTGCACTGCTCTCACCTTCCCCAGCCTAGCCCCAAAATCGTAACTCAAAGAAAGGCAAGTCCTTGCACGTTGCATGTTTCAGACAGGTTTCAGAAGCAATCACAAGAGACTGCCAAACCAAGCTGGATTTTGATGTAAAAGGAGAAATCCGAGAGCTACCCTGCCTGCTTAATGCTGAAGAAAACCAAAGCTGTTGAACAAGCCACAAGTGAGAGAAAGTGAGCCATCCACAAAAGGTGAAATTGTTGTTATTCATCAGTGCTCCAGTGGTTCCCCTGGAAAGGAAGTGACTTCACTCCAGCTGTGGATTCAGTGAACATTTTATACTCATCGGGGAAGAGGAAGTGCTCCTGTAGCTGGTGGCATCTGCAACCCTTCCTCTAGCACACGGCTTGGCACATCTCCTCTAGCACATGGTCCATTATCTGCAATAAACATGCGTAGGAGCTCTCCAGCCCAGCATAGACTGTTGCTTCTCTTATGTGATGTATATGCATCACCCTCCTTGGCTTGTGGTTTGGAGACTTGGGTGATTAAAAATAATCACCGCCCTGTCCAACTGTGGGAGTTGCCTGGGCTGTGCATTCTGCCCGAGTGCAGGAAGTAATGTTTAACTGAGACGATGCAAAAGAGCCTGCAAAAAACCTGCCTTGGAGCTCTTCAGCGGCGTTTCAGTTCAGTGGCTCACAGAGCTCTGGGAAGAGGCAAAGCCTGAATGAAAAGGAGAAGGGAATATTTATGCATCCTGCTCCAGTGAGTGAATGCATCCACTGAAGCCAGGGTTCATTCAGCTTCCCCTTACACACCTTCAGAGTAAATGCGCAAGTTCAGAGTAAATCCCAAAGCTGTGAAGCAGCAGTGCATGGCTATCCTAGAGCCTATCAAAAAGCCCCCCCTTTTTCCATGCCAGCCTGGATCAAAGCAGAGCCAGCATTTGCAGGTCTGCTGGAACATGGCTCACACACACTCTTGTGAACGAAAGCTCAATACATAATTTATCTACTACACACGCTTGTGAAGTAGTAATTACACTATGCATGCATAAAAATCAGACAATGAATTTAAATGACCTGTTAAAGGCCACAAAACAAGTTGGTGGCTAAGTCAAGATAATTGCAGCTACCTCTGAGTAATCCGCTATCAGAGCATGCAATGTGTTACTGAACTCATTTCTCTTAGTGAAAAAAGGACCACAGCTTACTGAAACCAAGCAATTCAGCTCACATCCTCTGGTTTACTAATCAAGCTTATAGAACAAAAGAAGTTGATCTTTCATTATTCATACCATTAACTACACTGTAAAGTAGTTATTAACCCTTCTAGTAACAGCCAAACATGGGCAGGCACATTAAGTACTACCAATTAAAATACAAATTTGAGTTCACACACAAGTATGTACCAGTTTAGCTGTTAACACTGAACCTCACCAGGCACTTCTCAAACAGTGGTTCTCCCAAGGCTCTAAGGACTCTTACTCCTACATGTCAAAGACATTTTTTTACTGATAAAGACTGTGTATGTGAGCTAAGAATCCGTGCCCTTTCTGTGAAAAAACCCAAACAAGTACAAGACAAAGCGTTCAAGCCCAAAGTTACTCTGGTGCAAAGATAAGCCAGAAGAAGCAGTTGTAAAATATGAATAATAATACTGACCTCCATAGTAGGACATTTAGTATTTCTGTATTGTAGTGTGTGTGTGTATCTATCTATCTACCTATATATATAATCTCACTGAGAACATAACTGCTGTTAAGAATAGGGAAGCAAGTACAGAGAAACAATTTAATTTCCATAAATATTAAAACCACCCCAGCTCTGAGGGGCAGGGCTGCAGAGAGATGCTATTTGGTAAACTGAGTTAAGTTACTGCTACAGGGCCATTAACACTGACTGGACTATAGTAAAAAGGAAACTAAACACTGTAAATCTAAACTCCAACTCAGCAAGACTTTGAGACCAGGAATAGAGTCCTGCATCACACCTTGTCTCTGTGGATGTGACAATAATCCAAGCACAAGCCACCCTGGGGACTGGGTTGCAACACAGACAGTCACACACAGGTAGATATTGTGCATTTATCACAAAATCAGGCAAAGGTGTTTGCAGCACAGGTGAGGAACTTTGTGGAACCACTGTCACTCAAAGAGGATCCTTCAAACCCAAAGTGCAGAAGCTTAAAGCCATGTACTGACAGACCGTTCCTTAACTCCTGAAACTGTGACTCAGATTTATCTCCCGAAAGGTAAAGCTGAACTCAACCAAACACCACATGATTTTCACAGAGCTTTTCTATGCTTTGAACCTACTGAGAAGCGATTCGGTGCTTCTCTGCCCTTTCATATGTTTTGTAAAATGGCAGGCTGCTTCTACTGAGTTCTTACAACCACAGTGGCCTTTTCCTTCCTGAAACATGCAAGTCTTGATTTTTTTAAAAAGGAGTTTTGAACTCAAAGCAGGAGGAAATAATCCATGCCTGTTTGTAACCCTCACAGCATGCTGCCAACCAACATTTTCCCTTACAGCTGTACAACAGCATTCAAAACACATCCACACACAGCCCCTCCTGGAGACAAAACACCTAGCTGAGAAAACAGTGAGCACATTTCTCCCCAGGAGTAAGCGGGAATCTTGCTTTGGAAAGCTGCTGAGGGTGGCAGGTTCGGTTTTGTTTAACTAAAGCTCATTCCCTCTCTAGGCGCTGCACTTTGCAGAGGGAAAATAAATAGGCTGGAAAAAACCCAGAAGCTTGCAGGGGAGAACCTGCAGGGAAGCAAGCTGCAGTGTAAACAGGGAGGCAGAGCAAGGCTGGGGGTCAGCAGAGCAGGGCTGGGTCTGGTGGGGCGAGTGCAGGTACAGCCCCTGCCCTACACCAGGGCGGAGGCAGGAAAGTGGGGCCAGGAGCCACTTTCCAAAAAGGAAATTTCACCCTGCCCAGGATTTCCAAACTGCAATAATTTTCCATGGGCCAATCAGGGAGGAGCAAGGCAAACGCACCAAATTAGGAAAGTAAATACTAGAAGGGGGAGAGGAAGGAGGAGGAGGAGGAGAACCCAGCAACCACCTCCCAAAGCCACAGTGGGAGAGGGGTCTGAGTTCCATCCTGAGCTCCAGCAGCCCTCCCAGCCCTGCCTTTGAGAAGGAGAGAACGCTGTGCCAGCCTCACCCAGCACTGTGAAGCCACCAAGAGTGCAGAGAGCTGCCCTGGAAGCCAGATGGCCAGAATGCATAGTTACATGCTCCCAAAGGAGCATTCCCTTCTCGGGCAGAAACACCCGAATCACGTCCCGAAGCCTGGCCTACAGGGGAGAGCAGGAAGACCCTACCCTGCTGGGGGAGAGGGGCAGGCTGAAGGGGCTGAGCAGGGATGTTTACAAACGTGTCAGCCCCTCCTCTATAAGAGGAACTCGGAAATGAAAGGGCTTTGGCAAGCGAAACCTCAGATGTCTTTTGAGGTTTTCTGAAGACTTGGCTGGATTAGCTTCTGCTCAAGACAAACGGATGCAATCGTTAATCATCCTTAGTAAACACTGCGTTAGGGGCTGAGCACAATTCAACACTACTATTTCCACTTTCTCCTTGTGCAAAAGAAACATTCTCAGGGAATCAAATATCAGTTGCAGGCATATGCCAGAGTCAAAAGATACAGCCTCTGTTAGTAACACAAACCACACTGTGCTGCTTTGCACAGGATGACTGAATGGAAACTAACTACCATATGTTGGCAAAGGAACCATCCCCCTCCCCTCCCAGCAACAAGCTTCATCTAAAAAGAGAAGGTTAAATATAAACTAAAAGCAGTGCCTGAACAGAGGACTAAAACCACAGCCACCTCCAGCCCCCTCTTTCTAGAATATCTGCACTGCACATCTGTGCTGCTCGGTGAGACGGTCGGAAAAACCCAAACAAGCCTCCAGATCATGCAAACCCAAAGTGGCTTCATTGTGACACTGAAGTCTCAGTCTCAGCCATGCAAATTTGAATACTACTCACTGAATTAGTGCTGTCAGAAGAGATTTGCATATTATACCTTTTCACAAATGTACAGACAAGAAAACAACCCAAAGGCTACTACTATTACCAGGCACACTCTTGCTATTTTGATGCGCACATGTTTTAAAATTCTAATACAACATCCTATACCATGAGTCTCCTTTACTTTGTAAAACGTATTATACTTCAAGTAACAGATTTAACTTCAAAAGATTTCAGTGAAACTCCATAACTTCAACTCTTTGCTGAAAAGGCAAGAAAATATTCCAGACAGTAACTTGATGTTCAGCTTATTTCTACTGCACATCCATGAATCAGATCATTTACAAAACAGGATACTCGCCCAGATGTACATTCAGATTGCAGCAGCCCCTCAGTACATGGTCAGCATCCTACCCCCATTTCCTTCCATTCCCAGGAAACCACGTGCCAATGGCCACCCTTGTCCCTAACTCCAGATAAGAGCAGCACCACCCAGCAACAACAAAATATTACTGAGATAAAAATAAAACAGGCAGTCTTAAGATAGAAAGTATATGCCTGCTTTCTTTTCTCCATGCATATAGGTAGCTCTCAATAAATATTTCTAATTCCACCGCCAAAGATAGACTCTATATGTAACTCTATAGTGTGAAACTCACACTCACGTTTCTCCTTGAACCCTCTGAGCTCTTAAACAAAACCCTTGTGCCCAATTGCCAGCCACCATAATGTTTTTAGCAGTCTTCCATTGTTTTGAACACCAGAGATATAACTAGTTATTTTTCATGGGGCATTTCTTGCACCAAGGATTCCAAACAAAACGGGGCTGACAGACTGATGTCAGAGAACACATTTTGGAGAATGAACATCTTACCTGATAGTGCCTGTGGGGGATGGGAGGGGGCTGACCACGCTCCGGAGATCCGGCTCCGGGATGTGGATCTTCAGCGGTGATATTTGAGGGTAAAGTGGCCGAAGGGGATGTGTTGAGGCTTCCTCTTTAACTTCCTCTTTATGGTATAAAGATGTGAACTGGATCTTTATAACTGTGCTAGGGAATCTGAAAGTACATCTGGAAGGGAAAGAAAGGGAAAAGTCAGTTTCAGTAATGATACTGAACGTATTTAAGAGGTTTTGTATGCAATTGATGAATCATGAATTAATTCAAAGCCCACCATTCAGCATCTTTCTGCCCAGTGTCTTGGGCAGAATTACTGATCATTCATAAAGCTCTGTAAATACATCACAGTGAATCATGGATCACTTAGTGATTAGATGCAAACTGAAGGTTTGGATAAGTTCAGTGATTTCCTCAAGGCCATGTATTCAATCAGTGACTAAGCAAGATGCACTCCTGTAACAACAAACTCTTGGGTTCCTGCAGTGTATCAAGGACTAGGATCTATTCTTAATTAGCTCATTGCACACATCTCAGGAAGATCCAAGTCACTAGAAGTATCAAACCACTAGCAACAGGGAGCAAAACAGCCATAAAGTCCAGACAGAGCAACAAACAGCCTCCAGGTAAGAGCAGAGAGCATTATTGAAAGACTTGCCTCTATATATTGTATAATTGATATCCATTTATATTTGTGCACGTGATGCTAAAGGATCATCTAGCAAGTTTCAGAATAAAACACATTCGTTTAGAAGTGCCTCCCTTTAGGGTTACAGCTAGCAGGGTTAGAACAGGGCCCCAGCAAGCCTATGGGGTCTCATTTCTTCTCTAAGTAACACTTCTTTCCAGTTGTTATTTAGGAAAAAAAAAATCATACATCTACAAGTGCAGCCTTCAGGAGATGCTGGGAAATTCAAAAGGAAATAAGCACTGACATTTTCCATACTTGAACAGAAAGCTTTCTAATTTCCAGTGTCTACAATGAGCACAGGGCTGTGAGAGCCAGTGTTCTGCAATTCTTCTTATTGCACTTTAATTAGACAATCATGTGCAATCAATACAAGCTTTCTAGGGATCATTTCACTGATACTAAGGTTAAAGCAGCAGGAAATAAAAACCAGGTTTCACCGTGGGAAAGGCCAGCAGAGCACAGTAATTGTGCTGGATTCCAGCATCTTGCCTATAGAAGGAAAGGAAGGGATTTGGGTGGTGTTCTAGCTCTCTAAGTGCTGGTGTGGGCTGAGCAGAATTCTTTTAACCAGTGCATTATTGAATCCTACCAGGCAACAGAACAAGGTGACAAGCAAGTCAATCTGTTTTTGTAACCACCTTATCTTGATGCTGCTATTGACAGAAATGCAGCTCTAAAACACACTCGCTTGCTCTTGGTTCTTTGGCACAAGCTGGTTGTGCTGTAAGGTAATGCTCAAAATTATCATTCAGGCATGGGAAGCTCATTCCCATCTCCCACCTCATCTCTCAAATGAGCTGGCTCAGCATTCAGTGGCTCACAATGGCTCTGCTAGTACAGCAGGAGTTTGCACTGCATTTAATTCACTTCAGAGGTCCTGCCACCTGCACTCATTAATGCATTAAATAAGAACATCATTGCTGGCAATGCAGCCTAATTGTGTTTATCTAACCCTTCTAAACAGGGTTCCCTGCAGACTCAACACGAAGGCACAGTTCAAAACAGCAGTGTCCGTGCCTTGCAGTGTCTGCCAGCAGCAGGCACCAACCTTCTGAGATGAACCTGAAACAAGGATGTTGAGCCACTGCCCTGGATTTTAAGCTTTGTACTGCTACATGGATTTGCTTAAAGAGAAAAAGCTCAAAGTACATACATTTGCAATGAGCATCACATGCACTAAGGCTCAAAACCAGTATGAGCAAGGCATCATCATTTCTCAAGCCCTTATCAGGGAAAAGCTGAGCTGCCTGTCACAGAGCAATGGAATTCTCTGCTGTAACACCAACTGCTCAGCATTTTCCAACATCTGAGTCAAGGACAAATCAGTCCCTGTTCAACAATGTTCAGTGCAATCCCAGCCTGCTGCTGATCAACAGGCCTGACTGCACAGAGCCCTAAGGCAGGTCTGCAGCACTGCTGAGGCCAGGAGATCACCCACTCCAGCCTCAGAGCAGTAAGCACCTCTATCCCACTGCCACTTAAGTCTTCCTTTTCACAAGGACCCAGTAATGCAAGATCCATATCTCCTAAATTGCTCTGAGGTGATGGTAAAGTAACTCCTTAACTCTACTACGCTCACTGATGCTGCAGCAATGTTAGACAAAAAGTGACACCTGCACCCAAACCCCCATGAGAGGCTGCCCCATCCGCCTGTGAGTGCGGGCAATCTCAGGAAAATCTGTTACTTTTCCAAAATCACGAGTCAACCTGAAATGTGAAGTCTCAACTAAGGCAGCAAACATGTGCTGAAAAGGCCCATCCAGCAGCACTTTACCCTGCGAGCCTCCCCAGAGCCACCCGATCCAGCCATGTGATTTACCCACAATCTCAGGCTGCAACCAGGGGAGAGAAACAGAGCCTGGGCTGGGCTGACTACACAAGCAAACAATTTGTTGGCTGCTGTGATTTTGTTTTTAGACAGACAGGCTTCCCGGTTCACTGAAGCAGAACCCAGGATGTACAACCAGCTTTCATGGATTATGGGAACTAGCACGCACATGGCCATTTTGTAAGGAAGCAGTCCTAGGAAAACCAGGGAGAGGATATATATATGCAAGGGTGCTCACAGCTTTTAGAAAGTCCTGCAGCCTGCTCTGTGCTGGCTCCAGTACTGACACTGCCTGCAAAGCCAAGCTGGGGGTAACGTAGCCGAATTTATGCTTTTCCTGATGTAAAAACCTGAGACCCAAGAAATGGAAATGCAATGCAAAGCAGATTGTAAATTCCTGCGGAACTCCTCCCTTCCCTCAGGGGTGAGAAGGTGCCCGGGATTGAGGTTATTGTTCCAGTCTATCACAACCACCACAGCAATGCAAACAGGGGCACCAGCACAGCCCAAGCCACTGCTTCAAATCCACACAGCCTAATGCTGGGGAACCGTGACAGTGAGAAATCACAAACACATGATTTTGGAATCATCTTGTCACAGGAAGCTCACTTTTCATTACATTGAACCTGAATGCGGTTTTAATGAGCTTTTCTATTGTTCCCTTAATTACCCTCTTTCCAACCAAGAGGATAAACTCAAATTATATCAGGTAGTCCTATTTAGGAGTGAGGCACATTAGTGCTGGACTTAAGCCTTTGAGAATTACACTTCTACAGAAGATAAGCAGGACAAGACAGACAACCCAAGCAGAACTGGGCATGCATTCCTTAAGATTACTGTATATATTTCAGGTTATTTAAACTGAGTTATACTATTTGATCCATGTTGCATGATTCATATCAAAGATGCAATAACAATTTTTACTCCTGCTTAACATTTTCATTATGAGAAAAAAAAAATCAATCTGAAAGCACAGATTAGACTCAACATAAGAAGCGTAATGAAGTTAACTGGTATTTCCAAGGGTACCCAAGAGGCAACTCTTTCAAGCACCTCTGAAATTTCCAGCTGATTAGATGGATGAATTAATGGTCTGCAAAATCTTTGGTCTTGTTACTGGCAGGAAGAGCCTGCTTCTGTTACAGATCTGCTGAGTGTACTCAATAACCTGCTACAGACAGGTACGTGCTGCAATCAGTCCCTGGCCACAGAAACCATATGGACTGAACTCACAGTTACAGTACAGCACATACGTCAATTCCCTGGGAAAGGGCTCCAGTTTCTCTAGGATGCCTTGCAAGGCAGTGAAAATAGAAAGCATTTTTTTAAAAAAGTTTGTGTTAAAACTAAAGATACAGAAACAGCCTTCCCAACCTCCACAAACTGCACAGAAACAATTCTTGCCTTCTTAGATTACAGGCAGGAGAAAAATGGATTGCTGGCTCCGTGCTGCCTGCTGGAGTGCACAGAATCCATAGCAGTGGCTGAATGCATGCTATATATACATTGGAGACCAAGGGGAAGAGAAGGAGTGCACATTCCACACATGGTTACAGTCACATAAAAGATGTTGCTAGAATTTTGTTTGCTTGTTTTACACAAGACAGATTTTTCTGAAAGTTGCCTGGACGAGCTCCTCCCACTGACAGCACAGCTCCCATGCTATTAAGGCATCCTTCATGTGGTGAACCAGTGACAGTGACCACAAGCATTTCATCTACATAAAGTCTGAAAATAAAGTGCTAGGCAACACTAGACTTTACATAAACAGTCACCCTACAGCAGACTTCAGGAAGGATGGTTAGGGAAAAAACCCCACCAAAATGACTGCATACCCTGCATGGCTCTATAAAAAGCAGACATTCTCCTCCTCCTCAAAGCACCTTTTACTCACAAATGCAAAGGGAACGCAGATGCATTTGCCAAAACATAGTACCAGGTTCAACAGAAGCTATTACAGTCACTGACTTCTTTGTTAAAGCACCCTGAGTGCTGTTAACACCAGATGACTTCTGCTAAGATCTGCTGCATGACAGCAAGAAAAGGCTATTTAAAGATTTTAAAAGGAGGCAGGAAACTGTGCTGGATTTATGCTTTTACATTCACACTGAGGAAAAGCACAGTGACAAAAAGAAGACAAATGAGAAAGCCAAGGTGCAACATAAATAAGTATTTATAAAACTTAGAATTATATTTATACATATTATGTTATATATAATGTAATATGTTATGTTACATATAAACATCATTCCAGTTCATCATGCAAAAGAAATAACCAGAAAAGTAAGCTGGAACTGTTACACGTGTTGTAATCAGCAAGTTGGTACCATCTTTGTCTACTTTATCTTGCCATAATTTATGAAATCCTGTTATTCTTGAATGTTGGGGGTATAACTGCACCAGTAACATCTGTGGTACAGTGCTGAGATGCAGGTCGAGCGAGAAACATTGTAGGAGGTGCTCTGTAAAAAATATAACTTTTTACAATTTGAATCAGATGCTACCACAGGCCCCAGGTTTCATTCAAAAACCTGGTTTTTTTTAAAGCATGACTGTCTCCCTTTGGTGCAATGGCCCCTTTTCTTTTTAAACAGAAAAGCAGATACTATAACCACCCCGCTGACACTCGGTATCTCACCATCACTGTGGCTTTGTATCAGCTTTGGTGTGACCAGCAGGACCAGGGCAGTGATTGTCCCACTGTGAGGTGAGGCCACACCTCAAATCCTGTGTCCAGCTCTGGGCTCCTCAGTTCAGGAAGGACATTGAGGAGCTGGAGTGTGTCCAGAGCAGGGAACAGAGCTGGGGAAGGGTCTGAAGCACAAGTCCATGAGGAGCAGCTGAGGGAGTGGACAAAAGGAGGCTCGGGGGACCTTCTGGCTCTCCACAACTCCTGACAGGAGGGTGCAGCCTGACAGGGCTCAGGCTCGGCTCACAGGTAACAAACAACAGGATAAGAAGAAACGGCCTCATGTTGTGCCAAAGGAGGTTTAAATTGAACATTAGGAACCCTTTCTTCACCTAAAGGGTTGCCAAGCACTGGAATAGGGTGCCCAAGGCAGTGGTAGAATCACTGTCTGGAGGGATTTAGAAGACGTGTAGATGTGGCCCATGGGGACATGGTTCAGTGGTGCCATTGCCAGTGCTGGGGGAATGGTTGGACTCAACGATCTTAAAGGTCCTTTCCAACCTAAACAATTCTGTGATTCTGTGATGTGAAGGGACAGTAGTCCAACTCTTGGGGACGAGGCAGTTATCTCTACAATCAGTAAATACCTTGGATTCAGCAGAAGTGGCCAGCCAGAGCTCTAATCACAGCAGCATGTCATGATGAAACAGAACTGTGTCATTACTAGCTGAAGTTTGACCAAGAATGGCCACAAAAACCCTTGTAAAAGAGAAAAAATCCCAAACAACCCCCACGAAACAGATGTTTCTCTGTCCCATGTAATTTCTCCGAAAATCGTTTGTTTTGTACCAATTACACGTAGCTCACCCCAAAGACTACAGTACCATTTCATGCACAAAATTCCAAAATCATGTTTGGTTTCTCAGTACAAGTGAAAATTTGCTGTCAGTCATCTCTGTCAGGCTATTACCCTTACCAGCTATTTCGAGATACCTGACATAATTCTACTGGAGGGCAAGGTGGATACTTGTCACCCTTTCAGTGAACGTGTACCATAAATACCGAAAATTTCAGGCTACAATCAATGTGCAGGTGCTGTACAGAGCAGCCATTACAGAAAAGTGCCCAATTACCTCCTGTAACCAATTTTCTTCATCTTCTGTAACCAGCTAAGCAAAGAACCACAAGCCTGCATCTGTGAAAATCCTAAATCCACTCCCTCTTCACAAAACCCTTTGAAGCAGTGTGAAAGGACGTGCCTTGGACAACATAAAAGACTCACTGGGAAAGTTTAAGCACCTGTGCACCAAAAATGAAACTAAATTCGGTTAGAAAAAGATAAGAGTTTGCTTCACTTAACTAAACATATATCTAAGCCCTGAAGGTCTGCCCACAGAGAGATAAGCAAACTGAGACAAGAACTACCTGAGATTCTAATTTCTTCAAAAACAAGGCTCTGAGAATTGCTGTGACCTCTGCAACAGCTGAGCTGGGAGTGTTTATTGACCAAGACTTGTTGCTTTGTGATGCTGCACTCTGCCCAGGGACAGCAAAGCTTTTCAGAACTTCAGCTTTTCTATAGCGCAAAGCCTCACTGCATCACCTAGCACAAACCAAAACACTTCAACTGCAAAATACTGAGAAGGATGTCTCCCGTTTCAGTAACTAAAATAACCAAATCAATGTTCTCTGCCTTCACAAAAATAAACTCGACCCTTACACCCCAGCGGGAATAATCAACGCAAGTATTTTGCTCAAAATGATTACGGTGCTGGAACTAAGCTGTCTGAAGCAGCAAGGTGTGCAAAAGCACAAGTATAAAAATCACCTTTCAATCACAAGTGAATTAAAATGAGTATCAGTTGGAATGACTGTCATAAAACCATACAACAAGCTCTGAAAGCTGTCTGAGCTGTCATTGGAGATTAGGTACTATTCACCCCTCCTTTGTAATAAAATAATAATAATAATAAAATCATCCAACATTTCCTGTTCCACTCCCTACCCTACAATCTTTTCCCCTAAATGGCACTTGGTAAGCAATACCAATAAGAAAACAGTTATATCATCCACTTGGGTAGTGCTATCTGCATTCCAAACAAAAAAGTCAGTTGCATTGAGACTATAGACAGTTCTGGAGGAAAGAAGACAGATACATTTTATTCTTTTTAGTCTAAATACACATCGAAAAACAAGCATATGCTTGTCACCATGGCAATTTAAGAGACCCTATAATGCTATTCCTTACACATCTTTACAGGCTACAGGACACAGGCAGTGTTAACTGCCACAGTTTTAAGAGTGTTTGGTTCATTTTGGAGATTACTGCAGTCTAAAAGTAAAGAGTTTTCAGCATTTGCTATTTCTCTCTCAACTGCTCGACTGCTCTGAGCAGTTTTAGCACAGAAATCCTATTGAAGACCTACCCATAAGGTCCTTTATCAAACACACAGAGAACCTCATGGCTGGTAAAATCATTTGTTGTATACATGAAGAGATAAGCAAAGGGTCTGAAAGTAAATGGTGAAGTCCAGAATCCACATTTGTTTTTCCTGTAATGAATCAACTCCATCTGAAGAAAAGCAAGACAAGCACTTGGCCAAACGGCAGCAGGGCAAGGAAATAAACTGCAGAGCTCCCTGCAAAAATGCCTCTGGTATTATCCACTATTGTTCAGTGAGAGGAAAAGATAGAAAAATCACTGTTACTCTTTGTAACATAACTGACAGAAAACTAGATTTAAAAAGTACTGAGATCATCTGCAAATAAAGGAGTGCAGTGATCTCCCCCCACTGCTCCAATGACAGAGCAACCCATTGTAATGTTTGGTCATAATTATTCTCTAAGTCACCACATGAGTTTATATCTGGAGGACTGGTTCCTAACCTCAGAGTTACCCTGAGCTCACAAATCACTTGCCTTGCATGCTTTGTAGCACACTCACTGTATTTAATAAATGCTGTCATGCTTAACACTGCAGATACACAAAGGAGTTCATCTGTCAGCCAAGACTGAAGCAGAACTGCCTGTGTGCATATGTGAGCGAGCTCACGTTTGAAATAATTAGTTCAATTCAAAAGACAGTGGTCTTACTTCTACTTCATGAATTTAAATTTTCTTCTGCAGCGAACTTTTTCTGGAAAAAGACTGGAAAATTCCAACTATTCCCATTGCCATGTTCCACCAGATGCCCAAGTAGCTGAACACCAGTGTTCTGGGGTCCCTGGCATTTACCCATGCCTTAGGTATTGTTCCTGTACTAGAAATAACATAAATCCAGTTTTAGTAAAGGCAAGCTCACAGCGAAGTCATCAGGAACTCCTCATACGTGATCCAGTGGAATTATTATTGACTACCCTGTGATTCCAGATTACTGGAAGGACTTTCTGTCCTTCCCTGAAATGCATCTGAGTTAGCTGGAAATCCTCATCTTTCCTGGACTTGCTGGGATGAGTAATGGGAAATTGGGTAAAATTCTGTGTTTCACGTGGATGGCTCACTGGTTTCCTTGGCCTTAAAAATAATCTCCCCAAAGAGATATCAATTGTGACACTCAATCTCATGTAGATTTATTTTAACACAATCTAAATCAGATTCTCTGCTCTGAGAGGCATTTCCTTCACTCCACCACCATTCCTTCTCCTCTGCCATTTCATCTCAGTATCACCCTCATGCCAACAGTACCCAAACCTCTGCACAGCAAGGCAAACCAGGTACCTGGAATAATTCTTCTTTTTTTTTTTTTTTGTTAGGAGTAAGTTGCCAGGCAGATCAGATCCCTTAGCTTGCCTCCCAGATGGCATCACCAACACGAAGAAGGTGAAGGGGAAAAACACCAAGCAGAGGAAGGGAAGAAGGTACCAGCAAAAATGCTGCAGATTTATAACAGACTATAAAAAAGACAAGAGCATGTAACCACAGACTCAGATTCAAGCATCACATGATCCAAACACTGCATTCTCCTTTCAGAAAACAAACTGCAATTCATTCATTTTGAGAAAAGCTCTGGTCTTTATCAGGCAAATCACATCAGCCACATGCTGATACTCTCGGGCTGGAAATTTTCAAAACTTCCTGAATCATGGAGTCACAGGTTTTTTAAACTTCAGCCTAATTATTTCAAACCCAGAGTCACTCAGCTGTGTACAAGGAGAAAAACAAAGACCAAAAATGTTTTCTGCATTCCAACAGGAGCTTCCCATGGCCATGTACCCATGGCAATCCTCCCATGGCAACTAGCAGGTCCCATGTGCAGGAGCAGGAGTGGGTTTGTGGTTATCTCAGATGGGATACACAGGCTCTGCATGCTGCAAAATCAGTGCTTTTTAGTACCTTTGTGCTTCCAGAGCTTATTCACTGAACAGCCTGGAGAAAGCAAGTGCACTAAGATGGCTGAACAAGGACGATGCTTCAGGAAAATTCAAAATTGCCATTTCTTTGTCACAGACAAGACCTTTTCTTTACGCTCCTTGTTACTGTCTAGCTGGAACTGTAAATAGGATAAAGGATTTTTTCCCTTAATGAGAAGGCACCCAGGTTACACTGGGATTTGCCTAACACTGCAGATCACCAAGCTTAAAATAAAGTTTCCAACACAGCCAGACAAGATTTCAGATGGGCAAAGAGCGTGTGCAGGCAAGTGTATCTACTTAAAACAAATACTACCAGCAGTATCAGGCAAAACCACAACTTATGAATAGCTATGTCTCTTAAAAGCATCAAGTAAATTAGCTGTAATGAATGTTTCTATTGAGCACAGTTGCACAGGGCTTCCCTCTATGCCATTTCACCGAGGTTCAAACAAATTGAGAAACACTTCCACACAGAGGCAGATTTTCAAGCAGGTATTTTAGCAAACTCCTTTTGAAGACAACAGTGTTCATTGCAAAGTTTGGCCAAACTTCTGGGATTCTTCTGCCTGCCGGCAGCAGGCACACACAGATGTACACAGAAAATATCTGTGCTCCTTCAGTCCCTGCAGACTTCCCCCTTCACAGCACTGAGAACAGCAAGCTCTCGGCCACTGCCCATCCCAGGAAAAGGCAGCGAGTGAAACTCAGCCAAACAGGTGGTGGGAGGGAAGGAGTATAAACACCCCCAGGCTGATAAGGAAGGCTAAAAAGGAAAAGAGATCCCAGAAGCCCAACCCAAAGAACTACAAAATGCTGGTTTGGTTCATATATCACCTTTTTTAAAAGCAGGCAGAAGAAGTCGAGCATTTTGGTTTTAGGCTCCAACAAGTGGATGCCAAAAGTAAAACCTTCAGGAGGGTTTGTACTATAGATATCATGCTGTGGAACTTCAACAGTAATTTTATTCTATGTGTCTTTCCCACAATTTCTTATCTTTCTTAGCAATCCTTTTAACTGCTGTCACAGAGCAAATGGATGAACTGAGTTAATTTTTCATTCAAGTGAGAACACTGGAGGCTGTTTCGCACTGGAGAATTAGCATCTTAGAATCAAGAGCTGTATTTATATGTATGTATATATGTCTTTATTTTACACTCCTTACATCTCTTTAATAATGTTCCGATTTCACTCTGAAAATTATTTGAGACATCAAGCACAGCTCCGCTTTCAGATTCTCCACTTTGAGTAAAACAGTGCAGAAAAGGGGAAAAGAGAGCTAACTAGGTAAGGTACCATAGTTGCCATTTTTTCAGTGTAATGAAACACCGCAACAAGGTAAGGGAATAAATTCATGGAGTATCAAAATAGCATCTCATAGAAGAACAGGGGAAAAATTGCCAAAACTGCTGAGAAGGGTGTTTCAATCAGCTCACGGAGAGCCAGCAGGAATAGCAGGAGGCTCCCTCTGAAGCTGCCACCCTGCCTGGAGAATTAATGTTATCAACAGGTCTTCTCCAGATTCTACTGTCCCCAGCTTGGCAGGATGCATCTTATAATAATCCTGCTCAGTCCAATGCCAAAAAAATCTCTACCAGAAGCTGCTCCAGTCTCCTCCAGAAAGCCAGCAAAATGCAAATGGTCAGGAACGTGTGTTTCCAAAAATGACCTTTCCTTAAGTTTTGCAGCAGCAACTACAGGCCAGCTCTAAGTGTCTGTTCATTCACGTTATTGCTGCAAAAAAAAAGCTGAAGGATATTCTCAAAATACCATCACTGTCACCAGTTATTTACAAACTCAATCCACACCGGACTAGGGATTAATTCACTTATCTATTTAAAACATGAAAAGCCTCAACTACTAAAACTTGTATTAAAACTGAAACAGAAAAATCCTGGCAATCATTTCCAGACAAATGATAAGCAAGATGATGTCATAAACCAAGCCCTGGAATAATCAAAAGAATATAATTAATAGGCTTTTATAACAAACACCATTAAGGTGAAAGGTCTCTATTGAAGCCCACCACAGAAGTCACCTTTTAAACATTCATGACAACACAACATGGTCGTTACTTGGTGCCCATCCACCGGGCACAGAGAAACAAAGAGGTGGTGCTGTAATTGTACCTCCCTCAGCTTCACATTTCAAAACATTGGAGTCAGCTTCAAAATATGCCATTCATTCCAAACCAGGAGTGCTGGGCACAGGGCTGGCTATCAGAAGACAAATTCCTGCTCCCTTCCCGAGTGCTCCTATTCCTCTGCACACCAGCACACTGCAGGTCAGCAGCACGTAGGGCAGATTTCATGGAGTACAGCCAGTGAAGATCTAACTCTGCCAAGGTGCTAAATGTGTGAGCCTTAGATGGTCTTGCCTATACCCACAAAAATCAGATGTGATTTTACATCAGTATAAATCAATCTACAGCATCAATGACATCTACCTTTTGATCAATATTGGATAGGGGTTTTGTTTGATTTTTTTTATTAAAGGCTCCCCAGGGTGAATTCTGGCCCCACTTCCACCATGGCATCACAGAAGCTGCTCTGTTCTGCTGTCTAGTCCTTACCACAAACAACTTCATGTCTCTGAGCACAGTTAAGTTACAGTGAACTTTTTTTCTGTGTCATATGGCAAACCACATCTTCACCCAGCACCACACTCTGCCAGTCAATTCCACTCTCTCATTTATCCTGCCTCTCAGTACAACGACAACGCTGAAAAGCCCTGCAGTTGCATTCCCAGGGATGTTAACAGACCTGCAGAGAGCATTTAGTAATATGTGCTTAGAGGCTAAAATTAACCATAAAGCTCCTGTTTATTTTGAAGCTTGGGAACAGGGAGGTGTTTTATGTGTCAGAACGAGTGGCCTGACATCAAAAACCTGATATGAAAGTTTGCCACCGAAGAAGTAGGCTGGTACAAAAAGCAGACGAGGCTTTTATTTAAATCATGTTGGCTGCCAGCACCAGAAAGTTTCACTATCAGCACTGCAGATGCCTGATACCATCTGTAACACACAGCAAGCCTATTATGTTATTTTGTTGTGTGTGTGGTTGTATACATAAAAATAAGGAGAGTTAAGAGACTCTATATAACACACAACAGCCTGTGTACCACGGCTGCTCTAATCAGGTATTCCAGCCTGTGGAGGTCTAGATCCTATCTTAACCATTTCTGCACCAGCCAAGAAATATTTGATCTTCAGAGAAAACATAAATTACGTGCAACACGTGTGTGTATCTCACTTGTATCATCAAATCTTATAAGTGCAAAAATCCCTTTCCATGTTAGGCTGATCAATCTGTTAATTTTTTAGTATATTGTCAATATTGTGTTTTAATGTTTTCCTAAAACTTGAAAATTATCAGTATCTGTGACTTGAAAATAAATAACCAAAACTTAACATGCTACATATAGACACTCCAAAAGCTAAATAGTTATCTGGTTTGTACATAGCTAAGAGGAGCCAGGAAATAAATTGTTTTAGTTTCAGAGAAGATTTCCAAAATAAACTCAGTCTCTTTTTAACTCTAATATTTCTATATTTCATTTTATTTTCCTAAATATTCCTCACTTCCCAAACTTCCATTTTGAACTTCCTTGCCTTCCATACAACAGCGTTGTTTTTCAAGATGTCTTTTTTAAAAGGATCACTGCTTAAAACTTGTGTAGGTCACAACCCCTTTGGCATGTTTCAAATCCTGATTTCTCTCCATGGAGATCAGAAGGCCTCTTCCACCAAGAGAAAAATAGAGGTCTCCTCCTCAAGAGCCATGGGATGTTTAAAAAAGGCCAAGCTGAAGAGAAAGGAGTGCATCACCTACACAAACTGCCATGCTCGAGCTTTTACTGTGTCACACCACGGGAAAAAGGCTGTGCTGACAGGGATCAGTCCCTTGCTGGTGTTTTTGGACAGCAGCCTCTGTGACACACCACAGCCACCGCACAGACACGTGGACAACGTCAATAACATCACTATCAGCTGGAAGTAGACACAGATGACCAGCCAGCCACTCCCTCCTCCCAGCCTCCTTTGTGTCAATAAATCTTAACCTGGCTGTTTGACCAATGTTTAATCATAAACAGTTGGGAACATGCTCCAGAATATAAACAAAGGTGAGTAGGAGAAAAATGGAGAGTGCAGTACCGAGAATCACTCGCCACTTGCTGCTGAGCCAGGTAAGAGAGAGCAGGGAAACAAAGAACTGCTGGGGAACAGAACACAAGCACCTGGTGATCATTTAAAGTGATGACCATGCAACAACACTAAAGTATCCAGAATTGCAGCCACAGAAGGATTTCAAGGACTAAATGCATTAACATTCTTGGTTCTCTTAAAAACAAACAAAAAAGAAAAATTAAATTGCTTAGAACACCCACTTAGATGCATGGAAATAAACTATCCTCATTGATATCATCCCACAGCCATTTACAACAGTCATCTTGATTCCCTTCTGTGTTGCTAATCAAGCTAAAATTAACTCCTCTCCTGCTTACCACACATGCTAGAGCCACAAAAATCAACACAGGGGCAGCAGGATCAATTGTTTCCCTCTACAAGTGCAGCCCACCTTGCTCATGTGGTAAATGTATATTTAGGACTTACAGAATCCCTCCAGGGATTTTAACCACGTTTATCCTGGGCTTGGGTAGCTGTTTGGACTGGGTGACAGAATAAGTAGCTCTAATATTTCAAACACTTCTGAACAACTTCTAGTCATTGTTGGCCTCTATGGACCTCTGTAAAACAGGCTGCATGGAAGTGGGGATTCCAGTCCTGTTCAGCCAGTGTCTGTCTTGGAAGAACCAACATCACATTTGTCACTCCTGCTCTGACAGAGAGCTAAGATGTGTCTTAAGGCAGCATGTCCACAAAGCCCGGGAGGACTCTTCACTCTCACAAGTTTGGGGCTTACTCAGAGGCCACAGAGCTTCATTTATATGGTTGTCACTCTGACAACACAGGTAAAAAAAGTATCACATCCAAGTGTTCAGCTCTAAAGCAGCTTCATTTTAGATCCCAATGCGATGTTTCAAATGAAAAATGCCAAACCAAAACAAAATCCCAACCCTACCAGATAACAGCCATTAAACAAAGCTGAAGTACAGATCAAATTGGCAGAACTATGGAGTGGAACAGAAGCTTCAAAGAGAAAAGCACTCTGTGGAGATAAATATACTTCAAGTGTGTGCTTGGCAGCAGCCAAGGTTTTATGGTATTGGAAAAATACAGTACAGTGATAAACAAGGTTAGTCCATCCACCCCCATGGTAACTTGCTGTCCCACTAAGTTAATTCAAGTGCACAATGAAAGGCAACTCTTATGAAGCAATGCAGGATGACATTTAATTCTATGTTCTGCTCTGGCCACCTCGTCCTGCACTGATCCTTCCTCAGACATCAAATCCTACACTGTAAGGCTGAAATGGCAGACACTGCATAGTCTTGGATCAGGAGCACATTTTGCTCAGCCCTTGCAAGGGCTCAGTGGTCTAAAGTGTCTCACCTTCCTGTAGGATTTCTCTTTTCCCACTTACCCCAGTCCTAAGGAAGCACTGCCAAACCACAGCTCCCAATCCCAGTGACAACACCTAGCCCCTGAATGCTTCAAGACTCCTGGACTGTGGCTACGCTGGCAGCACCAAGCAGTGAGTCTGACATTGCTTTTCAGAGATGTCACTGAAATGCTCAACACCAGCTCTGTAATACAGACACATCTACCCACTTTCTGGTGCAGTGTTTCTGCACTAGGAAAGGCTGCCTAGCCCCCATTCACACTCAATTTTTCCCTCCTCCAAGATAAACCTTAAGATAAGAGCCTAAGTCTGGCTTCCATTCTACCACAGCAGAGACCACAAGAAGTGACTCAGCCTCTGCCACCACCTCTCATTCCTTCCCTGCTTCTGCGAAATTCAAGAGCCCTTCTGAGAAGTTTTCCAAGCCTCTGCTGGTCCCACTGATCTTGGTTAAAATTAAAAAGGTCAATATTAACTATTTTCCTTCTTTGCTCATCTTGGCAGAAACACTCAACTGTGTTTCCCCCTCAATCATAAACCACAATTAACACCTACCTCAGTGCCAAAAAAAAGCCCCACTTGCACCCACGCTCAGAGGAACTTCCCTGTACCAGCTTCTACACAGAGTTCTGTTTTCAATAAGAAATTAAACAGCACACTAAGAATTAAATATGTACTGACAGTAGGGAACTAACTGCAGGGCCACAGTTGGCCTCTACAAGAAGCACTGGTTATTCATTTCCATACGTTACTCAATACCAAGAATTTTAAATCTTTGCTTAACTGCCATGGAACTTTCAGCTGGCTGCAGATCCTGCCCCTTTCACCACACAAGTCTGGCCACTGCTGCCACAGGCAAGCAGCAACTTCAATTCTACTCCCATTTTCATCCTAACTCCCATTTCCTTGAGAAGACTCTTCCTTTATTACTGCAAGTATCCAGACTCTTGGGAAATTTTTATACCCTGGAGAATAAGAGGAAACTAACTGTTTGAAAATAGCAGTTCATAAAGTCTCCTAATAACATTTTCAGAGAGAGGCACGTTTCAGCATCTTTTCTGGATACGCTAGAGCAGTTTGATTCTCATGTAAAATCTCATTTACAATGCCATCAACTTTCTTCTAATGGGCCATTCATCATAGTAGGGTTTGCTTTCAAGTAGCCAGCCCAGTACCTTGAAAGGTCTCACAAGTCATTTAGCAGACTCACCCTTCCAAAACCAGGGAACTACCTATAAACACATTAGGGAAGGCTGTGCAAACCAAAATCACCTCAGTAAAGCTCAGGAAAAAAATCCTAATTTCCACATATATATGCCAGAAAAAGCCTGTGTGTGGGATGGTACTAACCTTTGAATTCAATCAGACTCTCTAAGAGGGCTCTAACACGCAGAGCATGACTATGATGTATTTTCCTTTGAGGCTGGTTCAGTTCATTTAGAAAGTGATTTGGAAAAGCTAATGTACTATTTATGTACATTATAAAAAACTACCCATATGGAGTTAAGACTTTGCAAAATGTTCACACAAGTCCGTTCCACTCCCTCTGAAGACATTTCACAATCCATTCAATACCCAGCAGAGGAAGCCAGGATTACTGTTTTAAAACAGCTCTGAGGGTAGTTTAAATGTTTTAAAAGCTGACAGCTTCTAGACTCAGAGCCAAACAAACATTTGAGGCAACACAGAGCCTCTTACACAAGTGTCTACAAAGTGACATCCACCTGCATCCTTCCAAATACTGACATTTAAAATAAAGGTTAAAAGAGAATCCCAGTCACAACCTTCCCTCCTACTAAAAAAGAGAATAATTTTACTGTGATTCAGACGATGATGCACTGACTTGGCTTGTGAAAGACCACCTAGCAGGACATGGTTTAAAACTGCAAATGATATAAAACAATCACAAGATTTCTAAGGTATTTTAAATCCTGCCAATATACACAACTGTGCTGAGGGGCTTAATCCTTGAAAGGAGTTTAACCAACTGAAATGACAATGACTCTTGCAAAACACAGCACATGTGGAAGTTGTCACCACAGTGGTTTCATTATTTTTAAATTAGGAAAATTTTAGAGAGTTACCTTGTCATATTACTGGCATAGTTTAATGCTCCCTTTCCTTTGCTTCAGTAGAATATACAGAATTAGGGAAACATTTTACTTTAACGGATGTCTGTACCTTACCTGGAAGATTTATACGAACTTCACAGTTTGCAGTATCAGCTTTTTGGGGAACAGAATTCTGGCCCTTCTCCACCATAGGTTTTTTTAACAGGAATTCTCATTCTTGCAGTGAAGAACAAAGCAGGAAGAAATTGAGAGGAAACTGTAGCCTCTTGGAGAAGAGGATGCACCCACTTGACTGGAGACCTCAGATTCAGAATCAATATCCACCAAAACAAACTTGTTTCCCAACTTCATCCCGTGGCTGTTTGCAGTGAGCGGAGCGTTGCTCTGGGACGCACAATTGTAAACAGATGATGTGCAAGTCTAAACTACTCGATTGTGCCTATTTCCAACAGCCAGTTTGCATATGCCTTGTTTACACAACATACACACAAGAAAAAGATAGCAATCCTTTCACTGAACCACTAACAATCAGGAATTTTCTCCTAAGAATTCCTACGCCTGAAGGAAACTTCAGTGCGTGCCTTAATATTCCATAAAAGCATTAGCAACCAGCCTTTGACTTCCTTTGCAGGTCCTCCCAGGACTAAAACAGTTTCATTATCTTGTCTCACTAGATGGTGTTTGAGGGAGACATGGTAAAAGAAGAGCCATAGTAATTATCCAGCTGAATGGACAAGGCAGAAGGAGGCAAAGCCACCCAATTGCCAGGCTTGTTGACAGTCAACACCCCTTTACACACGGTGGGCAGGCAGCCACCAGCACCACGCTACAGCAGCCACGAGACAATTTAAAAAAGGAACAAGATCAATAAATGAATAGCAGTTGGCACATCTCCCACACCAAGAGCCTACCCTGACTAGTTTGGGCTACGCCTCAAGCTGAATATGAAAAGCAAAATCATTTTTGGTCTACCCATCAGGTAGAAACAAAATTTGCTTTCTGTGTCTAGTCCTTTTCTCCTCCCACATGATCAGGATTCCGAGTGTGCAAGAGTCCAGAGTTCTTATGCCCTCGAGAGAGGAAAGGCCTGAAGTTGCTCAAGAACAATTCCTTTAGCAAGTGCACAAACTGGCTCTGCAGGGAGTCCAGTCCTGCTTAGACAAACTGTTGGTGGCTTCTGTATGTGGCCTAAAGGGAGACAGAAGATTAAAACACTTTGTGTGGGAAGATTTCCCAAGGCTCTCCTTGAAGTGGCGTGAAGCAGAAAAAAGGGGTACAGCTCCAAGGTTGTATTTCAGAGAGGGAGGGAGGGAGGGATGTCCTTTTCCACACTGCTTACACCTCCTCTGCAAGGCTTTTTGTCTCCTCATTCTGTCCTAAAAGACAAAGTAGATTGTACTTGTACATGAAAAGAGGTTCTTATGCTAGAAGATTCTTGGAGCAGGATAATAAGTGCTAACAGTGTGCTTTAAGTTTCCTTCCACTTCTCCTCCGATCTTAATCACACAGCATATATTAACAGAACCAGACAAAGACTGTCCATCTTTACTCCTTCAGCTAAGGCAGAGCTCCCAATTAACTTCTACATTATTTCTCACCAACTGTCAGGATGTCCTCAAAGAACATGAAAATTACATATCTGGTACGTTTAAAGGAGGGAGGAAAACCACCAAAGTAAATTGCGCATACACAACAAACGACAACCCAAGAAATTAAACTCGCTTTTAAGTTACTAAAAATAGACAGCATGGGAGGGAAGGGACTATCAATCAAATCTTAGAATTGCTGAATATTCAAAGAACAGCCTTGTAATAGACTGCTCTCTCAAGATTGCTTGAAATTTTTATGATAAAAAATGCACGAGGACATGAAAAAAGGAGCAGAAGGATAACGAAGAGCAAAATACACATGACAGAAGTGGATACAGAGTATTAATTAGGCCATTAAGATACTTAAATGTTTTACTGTCCAATAAAATATGTATTTCATAAAAATTATGTGCCATGCAGAAGGAATGCACACATGCATTTACTGAGCTGTTCTGAAGAAACCAAAGATGTGAATTACTAGCAAAAAACATTTGTGGACAAGATTGAATAGACATCAGTAAAATTGTATTTGTACTACGAAACAAAGAATATACAACTGGACGGAAATTTTCACTCACGTTTACTTAAGGGAGAAATTCATCTGCTCTATAAGCATCTCATCAATCTTGCTTTTATGAGGAGTCTGCAGTCAACTGAAATAGGGAGACTTATAAATACTTCAAAAACAGTTCAGTGATTAATACTGAATTATTGACTGAAGTGAATGCATTAAGACCAGACAATAATTTGTACTCACAATTAGTCGATTAACCATGTCTGGAAGTACATCAAGATGTCTTTTCATAGCCCACATTCAGGAGACAGAAAAAAATGCTTCAGCTTTTTCATCTTACAAATTTGTCAAAAGAACCAAAAAAAAACCTCACTGCAGAATGACACCTAGACCTTCAGCTCCGCATTTTCCCTGGTTTCAGTCTTGCAGTCTGTTACATCAGGGCCCATCAGCCATTTCAGATGCATAAAACAACATTCTAACCTAAGTTTACCTGTCAGAAAACACTGCACAAGCTCAAGGGACTTCTTAGGCATTTGCTGCAAAGCATATGCAACTGTAAGAGAACAAAGACCTTCACCACCCAACACACTTTACAGCACATTTCACTTCCATACTTTCTTTACAGTGGATATCCTAGTCATGAGTCTGCAACCTCAGGAAACTCCTGGATGTACACGGACTGAACCAAAGATAATAAAGCTGGTGTTGGGAATGGCTACACGTGAGAGAAGCCTCTGTGCTCTGGATGGCTACTGAGGAAAAGGGAAGAATCCGTACTAAAAGCAAATGAGAAATTTTCTCCCTTTTTGTTAACATCACCAGCTCAAAAGCACATGATTTTTCTTTTTTTAACCACATTTCCACTTGGATTGGAAAGGAAAGCTGCCTCATCCACGTCTAACCAGCAGTGAGGTGAAGTTTGGTCTGTGAGGCATTTCTGGTTACGGAGCCCCTTGGCTCTGATGGCAGAACACCCAGACACTGCTCAGACACTGAGCTGAAGGAGCTCAAAGTAAATGACCACATGCCAGAGGAGCTGAGCACTAGTATTCCCACAGAACAGGAAAGCCAGCTGGAGGGAACTGTCGGATCTGAGTGGTTTAACAAGCACCTCACCAGCCTGTCTCCTCTGTCACCCCATGCTGTCACAGAGCAGCCCCCAAACCCTCGCTGGCTCCGCTCTCTGCCATCGCTGCACGATCTCCTCCCAATAACAGACACTAATTACCACACCTGGGCCAGCAATTATCCTTTATTTGCATGGCATAAGTGGCAAATTCAAGTAGTTTCCTGTTCTCTACCAACATCCTGTTGCCACATCTACTCCTCCAGGAAACTGCAACACCGAGCGAGAGAATTCGGCGTCCCACAGGACAGCTCTGATGCCAAATGGCCAGCGGAGCAGTTACGGGGAGCTTGCTTACAAAGACAACAAGCACATTAATCTGGTTGTCATTTATGCCTTCAGTGATTCAGTGCAAGGCTGCCTACCACGTTTTCTGGAGGGGGGCGGGGAGGGGGGGTAAAAAAAAAGCAAACAGCATTATTTTGATTTGTTACCAGGACAGATGCTCTACAGTGAGTACGCTCACACAGCTGGCACCAAAGTAACTAAGATATGAATTACTACAGATTTCATCATTTTTAGTCTCCATTTTCAGAAAAGCAAAAACTTTCACACTCATTCATCCTCTAGATTTATATGAAAACACAGCAGTATCCACAGGAAGGATCCCAGAGTCACCTAAGGATACATGCCATGATTAAGAGTTTGCTAGCACAAAGAAGTTACACCAGCACAACTTGAATCCACATTTATGACTTTATAACTGAGACTCCACACAAAACTGTACAAGACAAGTGTGGCATGTTCTTGTTAGATTAATCTTTTCATAATCAACACATCAGCTAAGCTGAACCAAGCCTGGTTTAAAGGAATCCATAAGGACATACCCTGAGTTTTGCATAACCTTAGTTTATATTCACAACCTGACTTACAGCACAGCTATTTTTGAATCAGCAAATTGAGCAGCAGTTTCACATGAGAGAAACTTTTCCTTAAACGTTTAATATAGCTCACGACAAATTGAGCTGCTTAGCCAAAAATTATTACTTGACATGAATTCCATAATTAAAATCAGGTAGTCCTTTATCACACCTTGCTGTGCAACAAAAAAACCTGTTCTCAAAGACAGTCTTTGAAATTAAGTAAGAGCATGAAAAACACAAGACTAAGCACTAAGAAAGCAAATCTTTAAAGGGTTTCTAGCAAGAGTAAAACCACCATCCACAAGTTGTAGCAGAGCAAACAACGTATTTCAAACAAAGAACAACAACAAAAAAAAGTTGCAAATGCAGATAATGCAATATTTAAGAAGCGAAACTACCTGAGGAGTTACCAGAGACAATATACATATGCAGCATTTCAGAAACAACTAGTTCTGCTGTCGTGGTTATGTGGTCAAAGCATTTCCTTAGTGTGTGTACACAGGGTGTGCAGCTGCCCCCAGATGTAAGGACACCCTCCCTCGTACCCACCGTGATGGCATCGCTCCAACCACAAGAATGGAGCTCGAGTGGTTGCTGAGGTCAACAAAACACTGCAGTGCATTGTGCACATCTCCATTTTTCTGGAATATGGCATTTTTTAAAAACTTGAATTAGTGCCTTGAGTTTCTGGCTAACAGACCGTGCAGCCGCGTCCCTAAGAAACTGGATCTAACTCCATTTTCTAGTTACTAAACCCCAGGTGCTGAGACACCCCCAAGAGCCAAACACCGAAGGGAACTTGTGTACTCACAATACGGAAAGATTAATGCACGTGTAAAATTCTGCAGGGTCAGCACCTTGGTGTGTGGTCAGAGTATTGGACTATTTATTTTTGTCAAGTTTATTGAGCACCTAGAAAAATCCCATTATAAATAAAGCAGCATGCTCTTAATAAAACTTGACATGCATGGTGAGTTTTCAATTTATAACGGGGCTCATGTACATAATTTTTTTTATTTTAACTCTATGTTTTAATTTGATTTCATACATCCATCTATTTACTTCCCTTGTATTTATCCTCAATCTAAAAAAGCTCCTCCATTTATTTCCTAAATGCTAAAAGAACTACAGGTTTAAAAACTTGTTTTTATGCTTAGAAAGCTCATACTGAAAGAATCCATTTACACTGAAAAACGCCAACTTCAGGCTCCATTAATTACGCTGCTGCAGAAATTCTAAATGGTCACAGAAGAAATAAGCAAATATCCCATGAAACATTCCCAGACAAGCATCATTTTCCATTCTATTGAGCTCACAGTTCAAAAAGCTCAAGTGCTATTATCAGGCTATGCTCAAGCAACATTTGCAGGTTTTAGTCAATAGAACTTTTGTATTTAGAAGCATCTGAAGACCTGACTCACAGCTACTTAAAATTCAGGTTAGCAAGTTTAACTTTCAGCTGTTACAGTTCCTTCTGTTCTGGGGGTTAGAATAAATAAATAACCAAACAAATGCTTATTTTAGTTACTGGAAGTGCCTAACTTGTTATTGACAATTATTTAAAAAACTGAGTCAATTTTGAAGACAACAAAGAAAAAGTTAATAATTCATCATTAACCTGATCCTGTAAACACCTGATTACACTGTAAATTTGAAGAAATTACTGTCTTCAACAGGAAAAAATACTCCAGTTAATGGTTCCTGCTCTATCTACACTTTTTCTGGTATCAATAGTTTTTAAAACCTAGTGCATATTCTCCTGGTAGTTTTGAGTTCCTCTCTTTCTTACAGAAAAATACCCAGATATTTATCTACAGATTTCCAGCTCCCACCAGCACAGCTAAAAAAACATCACAAGCTATAAAAAGAGTTTCTAGCAAATCCTCAATTTGATTTGAAGCACTTTTTTTTTGATGTAAGTACTTCCATCATTTCATCTTGATTTATATTTGTAATGTCTGCTGTAGTGTGGCACTTATTAATTAAACTGATTAAGGATCTTCAGCTGTACCATAGGCCCTCCACTCTTCCACCCACTTTGTTCCTAACTGTCATTAACCTCTAGGAAACGTCCTCTTTGTTGGTTATTATTGTTTAATTATACGGTATAGTTATGTCATCGCATCTGTGAAATACAACCTCCCATAACAACACAGCTGTGGAATATGATACTCCTGCCCAGCAGTAAAATCCTGGTTACAGCACATAATCCACACACACCACGTTGATGGAGGAAGTGATACAAGGCTTTTCAAAAGCCCTTGATTTTGAGTAGGGCTGTTGAGACAGGAGGTAAGTACAGCCCTCGGGAGAGGTCTCAGACTCCCCCTTTCCTCCCTTCCCCACCCCTCCTGACGAGATCTTCTGTACATTTCAGGACTTACTTTGAAAACTAGAAAACTTAGAAAAGAGAAGTTTTATACAGAAATAGTAAAGTGAGAAGGAACCTCAGGAAACAGAATCTATGAGCTCAGCATCTATTTTTTAACGAATAGTATGAACTACAACTGAAAGACACTTTTTCCTGGAACCCTCTGCTTCCATTCATGATCTCATGATGCACAAGCATTTCCTTTGCTCGTAATGTAACAGCAGCAATGACTGCAGTGGTCCAAAGAAAACAGCACTTTGCAGATTTCTGCCATACTTTATGGGGGGGGGACAACAAAAGGGAGGACCACCATTCAAACAATTGGTTCCTAGAATATTACCAGAAAGAGCTCCCCACATCACAAAGACCTCCCTCTAAAACACTGAATGGAATGATCATTAATTCCTGGAATTTAATATAAACTATACATCCTGCTGGTACACGGAGAAGGTGTGGCTGTATCAAACAGGGCAGGAGTGTTACCGTAATGTGCAGAAAACATTGTGTAAAGACTGTGTACTACAACCTGTCCTCACTTTGTCCTCCTTCTGACATCAGCTGGCAGTAAGCACACAGGCTTCTCTACAGAAAAGAAATGGCACTTTGTGTTTACTGTGGAGAGGAGATTTTTGTGTGTGTGCATGTGGAGAGGGTGACTTGGAAGGAATTGTCTGATTTTTCAAGAGTGGAGATAACGAGATAACAGCAGAGTTTCAAGCCTCAATCAAGACTCTGTACACCAAGCTTCAGCAAGATTTTCTTTTTCCTGGTCTGGGTTACAAACCCTTGACTGGCCAGTAAGGAGTTGTTTACCTGACAGAAGCAAGGGGGCAAATTCCTCTAGATTGATGCAAAACATTTTCCTACTCTGGAAGTCAGAAAGGGAGGAGCACTAAGTTTATTTATGTAGCTCAAACAGCAGCCAAGCTGCGCGGATGCCTTATTGTGTAGAGTTCAGAAGTGTACATTAAACCCCTCCCTTTAAAGGGATGCAGAAGGAAAGTTGCCGTTCCCACTCCAGGAGTCAGGAGCAAAGGGGACAGAAGTACGCAACGAGGTTACTGCTTGACATAGTTTTCTGTCACAATGCTTATGATTAACCAAGTGAAGAAACAGAATGACAGGAAGGAGAGAGCTTGCACAGATACCAGAGCCAGAGGGAATGACAACAGAAGTGCCCAGGGCTTCAGGTGGTCTTGTTTTACAAAGCCTGGTTAATTAAACAGACACTAAAGGACATCTCCTTTAGAAAATGAAACACATTACAAACCAAAACGCCTCAGAGAGTGAGCAGCTAGGGAGCTATAACTAAATTACTAAGTATAAAATGAAGCAGCCTGCAGAGGAAATGAGTAATTAAAAAACCCTCCCCTGAGCGACAGGCTGGGGAGAGACGGATAACTCCAGGACCCTGGTGCTGGAGGTAAACATTACCAAAGCCAAAAAGTGACAGATGAAAACAGACGTTTTGTACAAATAATAAACCCCCAATCTCCTGCCTTTACAGAGCGTTTTCACTCGGAGCATGAGGCACAGTCTGCCTGGTACAACCTGAGGAGATGCACACAGGAATTACATCACCCACCACTACCACGCTGCTGCCCTGGGGTGAAGCACTGCAGTCGCTGGAGAGTACTCAGCAACCATAAACAATGTTTTCAGAGGAAGAAATAGATTAACATCAACCTCGTTCTTCTTTCTGCAAGAGAGTTTAACAGAGCATAGACCCTGGTAGCACAGCAAACCCTTCTGCACCCCTCTCCCCTCCCTTAAGGAAGCAAAGACACCTTGGGCACCTGCTGTCCTGGTGAGCAGCATCACTCCCAGCCTGGCCTGACTCCTTTTTTCTGCTGCTCCAGAGAGACACCAGGAACACCACCTAACTTGCCAACCCTTAAGCAAGCACTCTGCTGAAGTGGTTTCCAACTTTTTCTACTTGATCTTTTCCAACGAAGACAAGCCTTGGGTGTAGCAAGTTTTAGCCCACTGAGAGTCCTTCCATCTTCTCTGTCTTTTTGAAACCTCTGAGGGCCACCAGTTGAACATGAGTCTGTCTGCAGGCAGGCAGGGAGGACAATGACCATGGGGGACACCCTGCAGCGAGGGGCTCACACTTCTTCACAGTTTTTCCCCAGACATGGTTTCCTCAGAGGGAGCAGCCCCAGTCCCAATGAACACCATCCCTTTCTCAGCCACGGACGGCAGCAAGGCCAGGAAGGCGAGGACACCCCTTGTTGATGCTGAAGTCATCAACAGGCAGATGTCCCTCACCCACTGTGCCCAACTCCAAGTGAGGGGACCTCCACTGTCCCCTTAGGCTCTCCGTGAGCACGGGGATCCTTCACCACTATCTCAAGCCCTCCACCTTCTTCAGAAGAAAACCCTCACCATCCCCCAAGACCCTCGGTGGGCAGGGGGATGCTTGACTCCTGTTTCCTTCATCAGCTGTGGGCCCTCACCATCACCTCAGGCCCTTCTCCTAGCAGATCCACATCCCCTGCATGGGACACAGCCAGCTCACCGTCTGCTCAGCGGGGCGAGAAACCCCTCACCGTCCCCTCCTCGAAGGAGCTCCCGCTCCGCCCAGCCCCACGTCCCCTCCCCGGGACAGAGGGTCCCTCTCCGCCCCCTGGGGCCGTTCGTGCCCTGCGGAGCGGGCCCTGCCCCGCCGCCCCCGGCCCCCGGCACTCACTGCGGCGGGAGCTGCAGGGCCGGGCCGCCGCGGCGCTGGAAGGCGCCGTCCACGAAGACGCCGTTCTTGCCGAGGCAGCGCAGGTAGAAGTGCGGCTCCTGGAAGCTGAGCTGCAGGTGCCGCCGCGAGATGAAGCTGGAGTGCCCCATGTTGACGTCCACCGAGCCCTGCGAGGAGTTGCGGCCTATGGTGACGGCCGGCTGCCGCATGAGGAACTCGA